>JAXFYN010000296.1:0-249758 GCA_036172215.1 Camellia granthamiana | reverse complement strand
AAGAGAAGAACAAGACCCAACTTTTGACGGAGCCGAAAATGAAAACTTTTCTGGTTGGAATGTTCACCTTTACAAGCTTTACATTTTTCTCCAAAGTACTGTGGCAGCGAGACCAATGGATTTGAGTGTATACGGTTGTTTAGACAAGAACACGAGAGAGTATGTGAAGAAATTGGGTAAAGTTACCTTTTAGAGAGAGAAATAGATCAAACAGTGAAAGAAAAGATCTTTTTCCCTTACTGATATATTTACAAAGCACTTAGGTGATCAAAACACCGCTTGAGCGTCGGACATTAGGAACCGCTCGAGCGACCAACTCAAGACTCGAGCGCACAATGACCCCTTCCCAGTAGTTCAAACCTGCAAAGAGACTGCTCGCGTGAAAGAAAGTCCGCTTGAGCATCAAGTATTGAATACTGCTCGAGTGACTAATCGATGGCTTCAGTGAAGAACACCCCATTCCCAGAAGTTCAAACCGCAAACACAGATATTGGAAGGAACCAAAGACCGCTCAAGCGAAGGAAAGACCACTCGAGCGAACTTGAAGAGAAATACGCAAAAACTCTTTTAAAAAATCAACTCCCAACCTATTGAAAACACAACCAACAACTCCAAACAACTAATCCCACATTACAACAAGACAACAGAGAGTATAAACAACAACCATGAGTATCGGATCCGGGACCAAAGAATACAAAAGCGTCAAATGCTTCTTCCTGATTAATATCCCTAGAGCTTTGGACAGGGGCATATACAGGGGTGTAAAGGTTCTTTGGCCTCTGGGTTGGTATTTGATGGTTTGGGTATTGCTTCCGGATGCACCGGAGAAAGGTGTGGCTACCATGGGTTTCGGAAGGGGAGGGGGAATGGTGGTGACCATGCTCACCTCCGAAGTTCTTGCAGTTGCAGCGCCACTCGGGCCTACATTGTTGTTACGGTTAAAGGTCCTTCTAGGCTGTTCCCGATCTTGGTCGATCAGACCCTGTTTCATTGCATCTTCAATTTGTACCCCCATCTCGTGTAGATCTGAAAAAGTGGGAAAGGGGAGCACAATCATCTTCTGCATCAATTTTCCTTGGATATTGCGCACAATCATCCTGATCTGGTCCTTATCGGTGGGCCTTAAAGTCATCATCGAGGCCTTCGCCCTCCACCGGGTCACGAAATCTGAGAAGCTTTCTTTGGGCTCCTGCCTTGTTGTTTCGAGATCACGGGTTGTGATCTCGATCTGGGTGTTGTAAGAGTATTGTGCAACAATGGCTTCAGCCATTTCGTCCCAACTCCTTTTGACATCATCCTCCAGCTTCGCATACCAGATGGCGGCCACACCCGAGAGGGTCCGGCCGAATAGCGAAAGCTTCTGTGGTCTGGTTAGGCCCATTGGCCGCAATATATCTGAAAATAGCCGGAGGTGGACCATGGGATCCCCGGATCCATCGAAGCGATCAATCTGTGGCATTTTGAATCTATCTAGTAAGGTCACAGCCACATCGGTATATCTGTCCTCGATATCCGGAATAGCCCTTACTCCCTGGGATTTTTTGAATAGCTTCTCGAGCTTGCTCAGTTTCAATGCTGTATGGTCTATTTCGAACTCGAAGGGAGAGTCCGGGTGGTTGGCGGGTGTATGGGTCTTGGACAGTTGAGGCGGAAGTGGGGGCGGAGCTGGTCCCGTTGGAAGGCCTGTGTCCTCCTGGATGTTTTGGACATTCGGCAAGGTGTTCTGGGTGTTCGGCAAGGCATTCTGAACAGTGGGTGTCTGCTCGGGTAATGGGACCCCCGGCGGAGGAGGAGCTGGGTGTGAGGTTGATGTTCCGGCTTGCTGCTGGAGTCTAGTGATGAGCTCGGCCTGCTGGGCCATGATTGTGGCCTGCTGTTTAGAGAACTCCGCTTGGCGGACAGTGTCCTCTTGCATTTGTCTCATGCTCTCCTGCATTTGGCGCATCATTTCTTCTATCCCGGCCATATTCTGTTGGTCTTGCTGACTGACTGGTATGTGTATTTCTATGGCGGAAACTGAAACCTCAACCTGACTGTTCACTGCTAGGGTAGACCACTGCTCTGGTAACCTCTGCTCAGACACACTGTGCTTCCTCGGCCTTCTCCTGACAACGGGGGGTAGAGAATGGAACACTGGCTGTCCGTCAACCAGATCCTCAGATCGATTGAGCCGACGACCTCTTGTCCAAAGTGCTTGGGGAATATCTACTAGGTCGGAAGCAATTGTGCTAAAACTGTCCTAGCAAAAAGATAAATAAAGCAATAAGGGAATAAACAACCAGATAAACGGACAGCATAACAGCTTAAAGTAAATACACAACACACGGCTGGGCATAATAACACACGGTCGATAAGCTGATTACACACTGCCCTCCAACACTGATCATTATCCCTGAATCACTGTCCCCAAAAACTGAATCTGATACCCGCAGATAACTAATTCTCAAACACTGACTGATGCCCGCAGGCCTGATGCCCAAACTCATAAACTAATACATGCATTCCTGTAGAGACGCACTCTAAAAGCACATAGCAGATAAGTGAGAGCCAAAACACCCCTATGTTGGGGTAGGGTTTTCCGTGTCCTATTTTGTCAGGAGCTAGGGTTTCACTACGCACGCAGCGGTTTCAAACAACCTATATTAGGTAAGCAACCTGTCCTAACTTGGAATGGTCACAATGGATCCGAATATGCACTAGGTCGAATGGTCAAAAAGGGGTGCCCCGGTAAAACCGCGGTTTAGGTTCCCATACTGGCAGAGCCCACAACCGGTCAGCCTTATGGTCATGCCTTGACAAGACAAGCCTCTGGCAAGCCGTTCAGGAATAGCAGATGGCAAACACGGTGTCCTAGGCGCACCAATGCAAAAAAACACACAAGTGTAGCCAAAACAAGATATCATGAGTTCGAGTCAAGTTCTCTAAATCCCCAGCAGAGCCGCCAGAAACTGTAACAGGTCCGCGGGGGACCTCGCTACAGCTCGGACTCGGTTCGTGTCACGGTTCTTAATCTTGAACCAAAGAGTCCAAATCCGGTAAATCGTTTTGAGAAAACAGATTTTTGAAAGAAGTGCCAAACATGGACTGCTTTGCCAGATACAGAGTCGCCACCTAAATCTTTTATTTTGGGAAATTTAGGAAACCCTGACTCGTTGCCTAAGGCCACGTGTCCGTCATCACCAAAGTTGCCTCGGCTCGGGAACTTGGGTACAATTGGGGAAGGTCACTTCGTGAGCACCCCCCGCTCGCCCGATCAAAGATCGGCCTCTACTAACCATGATATCAAGTTTTGAAAACATTATGCGTTCTTATTCCGGTTATTAGCCTAGATTTACTATGTGATGCGCACAGCATACAAGTATAGACCGGGTCGCCTGAATTGGAACAAAACATTTCATGTTTGTTTGTTTGAAAATGGTTTGATGGTGCTACCCGCAAGTAGGCTAAGATGTGGATTTGCCACCCTCAGGTGGGCTTAAGAAAACATGATTTTGCCACTATCTAGTGGGCTTAAAACTCACAGTCAATGCATTGTTCCAATCCAAATAACCCAACCTTCACCCACAGGCATTCAAGCAGGTATTTCACATAAGCATATAGCCTCATGGTAAGCATGCTATCATGGCAGTCACTCACACGCATGCAAGGATGCTAAAGCATAAAACTTACCGAGTACTCCAAGCCAAAACAGAAGCTAATTAGAAATCTATGCATGATCCTAATTATACAGAAATGCCTAATGCAACACATGCAAAAATGCAACTATAGCAGGCTCGGCTGTTCTAAACATGGCATATGAGATGCAACAGCTAACAGGTATTCAACTTGAAATTGAAATACAATGCAATTAGTATGATGCGCCGAGCCCGGTGCATGCAAAACAGATGAATGAATGCAAACATGCTATCATACTGTATGCTAATTGAAACATGTCCTATTCTAACCATCATAAGCTGGTAAATAAAAGGGAGAAAGACGTGGGGTTGGAAGACATACATCACACGCACGCACACTTATTACAATATTGCCCTCGCTCGGAGGGTCCGAATAAAATAATATACAGTCCCAAATAAATAGTACAGTCCAAATAAATAATACAGTCCAAATATGTACAAAACCCAAATTAAATAACAAATTTAACTAGGAAAGCATTAAATTGGCATGCAAGCCAGGGACTGCTTCAACTCTGATGAATGATGTATGTTTGGGCTGCCTTGCGCGGAAATCCACTGGGATGCCCCAATTAGCCTCTGTTTTGCAATCATTCTTGGAAAGCGCGCCAAGCCCCGGAAGACTGCTGATTCTTGATTTGCTGCAATAGAGAGCAGGAAAGGGGCATGGCAATGTATTTTCACAAATGTATGCATGTCTCGATCCTCGTGCCACCAATCACGCATCTCGATGCATGATGGCCGAAGAGTCGAATTGCACAACTCAATATGGAATGAATGCACATGAAAACACAACAAGACCAAGACTCCATCATGGATAATCCAGAGTGTCGGTGACTGGGAATTGAGACACGTTCTGTCACTCGGAGTACGAAACGTCCCTCGTTTCCCGTGTTCGGGCTAACTCCTATCCCAAACACAATGCAATATGCATGACATGCATGAATGCAACTAATATATAACCTAACATACACAATGCTATGAAATGGCATACACGATGCACGAGGTAACATGGCATACACAATGCTCTAACATACAACCTAGCATGCACAATGCTATGAAATGAAATGGCATACACAATGCATAATGGACTTACACCAACACAAGTGGACCTCAGTCACACTCACATAGGAGGCCATCAGATGAAAATGAGACACTCGAGATACGTGCACACATGCACGCAAACCGAGGACCGAACCTAGGGCACGAATGCCACTCTAACAAAGCATGGCAAGGCATGGAATATGGTATTGTAACAACGCCCGCGAGGGGGCCTCGCTACAGCTCGGACTCGATTTTTGTTGCGGTTCCAAATCTCGAACCAAAGAGTCCAAATCCGGCAAATCGTTTTGAGAAAAACAGATTTTTTTGAAAGAAGTGCCAAACATGGACTGCTTTGCCAGATAACAGAGTCGCCACCTAAATATTTTAAAATGGGAAATTTAGGAAACCCTGACTCGGTGCCAAAAGGCCACGTGTCCGTCATCACCAAAGTTGGCTCGGGAACTTGGGTACGATTAGGGAAGGTCACATCGTGAGCACCCCTTCTCGCCCGGTCAAAGACCGGCCTCTACTAACCATGATATCTGTTTTTGAAAACATTGTATGCTCTTATTCCGGTTATTAGCCTAGGTTACTATGTGATGCTCGCAGCAAACAAGTATAGACTGGGCCGTCTGAATTGGAACTAAACATTTCATGTTTGTTTGTGAAAGATGGTTTGCTACCCGCAGGTAGGCTTAAAATACAGATTTTGCCACAATCTAGTGGGCTTAACAAACAATTGATGAATTGCTCCAATTCAGATAACTCAACCTCCACCCACAGGCATTCAAGGCAGTTATATCACATAAGCAGTTAGCCTCATGGTAAGCATGCTATCATGGCAACACTCACACGCATGCAAGGATGCTAAAGCATAAGACTCACCGAGTACTCCAAGCCAAAACAGAAAACTGATTAGAAATCAATGCATGATCCTAAGTATACTGTAATGCCTAATGCAACGCATGCAAAAATGCAAACTAATAGCAGGCTCGGCTATTCTAAATATGGCATGTGAAATGCAACAACTAACATGTATTCATCTTGTAATTGAAATACAATGCAGTTTGTATGGTGCGCCGAGCCCGGTGCATGCAAAACAGATGAATGATGCAAACATGCTATCATACTGTATGCTAATTGAAATATGCCCTATATCTAACCATCCAAAGCGGGTAAATAAAAGGGAGAAAGAAATGGGGGTTGGAAGACATACATCACACTCACCCACCCTTATTACAATTATGCCCTCGCGCAGAGGGTCCGAATAAATATACAGTCCGAATAAAAGAATATTACAGTCCGAAATAATATACAAATTTCTAATTAATTAACAAATTAACTAAGAAAGCGGTAAACTGGCATGCAAGCCAGGGACTGCCTTGCTTCTGATAGATGCCACCTATTGGGCTGCCTGGCGCGGAAATCCACTGGGATGCCCCGATTAGCCTCTGTTTGCACTGTTTCTCGAAATACGCGCCGGACTCCGAAAAGTAGCTGATTCTTGATTTTGCTGCAACAGAGAGCAGGAAAGGGGCACAGCAATGTATTTCACAAATATATGCATGCCTCGATCCTCGTGCCACCAATCACGCATCTCGATGCATGATGGCCGAGGAACCGAAATGCACAACTCAATATGGGATGAATGCAGATGAATGCTACAACAAAACCTAACTCCATCATGGGTAATCCGGAGTGTCGGCGACTTGGGAATTGAGATCCGTTCCGTCACTCGGAATACGAAACGTACCTCGTTTCCCGTGCAATATGCATGATATGCATGAAGTGCAACTAACATTCAATCCTAGCATGCGCAATGCTATGAAAATGAGATGCCTCGAAATGCGTGCCCACTGGCACGCAAACCGAGGCGATGACATAAAGGCACGAAATGCAATGATGGGCTTACACCAATATGAGAGGGCCTCAGCCACACTCACACGGGATGCCGGAATGATAAGAATGAGGTGCCTCGAAATGCGTGCCCACTGGCACGCAAACCGAGACAATGATGAAATGCAAATCGGATGAAACCGAAGTGCCTCGAAATACGTACCCACGGGCACGCAAACCGAGGCAATGATGAAATGATAAAATCGGATAAAACCGAAGTGCCTCGAAGTGCGTGCCCACAGGCGCGCAAACCGAGGCGATGATACGAAGTGCAAAATCGGATAAAACCGAAGTGCCTCGAAATGCGCGTCCACAGGCACGCAAACCGAGGCGATGATACGAAGTGCAAAATCGGATAAAACCGAAGTGCCTCGAAATGCGCGCCCACAGGCACGCAAACCGAGGCGATGATATGCGATGCAAAGTCGGATAAAACCGAAGTGCCTCGAAGTGCGCGCCCACAGACACGCAAACCGAGGCGATGATATGCGATGCAAAATCGGATAAAACAGAAGTGCCTCGAAATGCGCGCCCACAGGCACGCAAACCGAGGCGATGATATGCGATGCAAAGTCGGATAAAACCGAAGTGCCTCGAAGTGCGCGCCCATAGACACGCAAACCGAGGCGATGATATGCGATGCAAAGTCGGATAAAACCGAAGTGCCTCGAAGTGCGCGCCCACAGACACGCAAACCGAGGCGATGATATGCGATGCAAAATCGGATAAAACAGAAGTGCCTCGAAATGCGCGCCCACAGGCACGCAAACCGAGGCGATGATATGCGATGAAAAGTCGGATAAAACCGAAGTGCCTCGAAGTGCGCGCCCATAGACACGCAAACCGAGGCGATGATATGCGATGCAAAGTCGGATAAAACAGAAGTGCCTCGAAATGCGCGCCCACAGGCACGCAAACCGAGGCGATGATATGCGATGAAAAGTCAGATAAAACCGAAGTGCCTCGAAGTGCGCGCCCATAGACACGCAAACCGAGGCGATGATATGCGATGCAAAGTCAGATAAAACCGAAGTGCCTCGAAGTGCGCGCCCACAGACACGCAAACCGAGGCGATGGCATACAAGCATGAAAATGCAAATTGGGCTTACGCCAACATGAGATAGCCTCAGCCACGCTCACATAGGCTGCCGGAATGATAAGAATGTGGTGCCTCGAAGTGCGTGCCCATTGGCACGCAAACCGAGGCAATGCAAAAAAAGATGCAAATGGCATAGGGAATGATATGCAAGCATGGCAATGGAATTTCAGCACCTAAACAAAGGGGAAAACAGCCCCGAAACAATTCGAAAGGACACTCGAAGCATGCATTCATCCCGGAAATGTGAAATTAAGCCCCGAAATGGCCTATAGCCATGCTATACATGCAAAATATGATCATGGAAGCAAGAACAGTAGCAAGGCAGTCCCAAATATGGCATATTTCAGTAACAAACTAGGCCTAAATGCAAGTATAGATAGATCAACCAAAGCATGCAAAGTTAGTGGCCAAAAGAGGAGTATTGAGACAAGTGGCATATGCAAACCCCGAATGGACAAACTTTCTTCTACAACATTGAAGATGAGATAAAAATGAGCACAATTGCAGAAGATGACATCCTCAAAATCAGAATACAAACATGCTATAAAATCCATGCAAAATAGGCTTCCAAATAGGCTATATCATGAGACATGCAATGCACACACCAAATGACAAAACTTTCTTCATGGAATATGTAAAGGGGGTCAAAATAAGACCAAAGTCAGTAGGGGTCGAAGCCCCAAAAACAAATAGAGATAGGTCAAAATTGCATGCAAAAAGTGGCACACTTGATGAATATTGAAGGAGGTGGTATATACAAGCACCAAATGGGGTTGAGCCTCTCTACAATGTTGTAGAGGGGCTCAAAATAAGAACAAAAGCAGTATGGGTCGGACCCCTAGAAACAAACACAAATAGACCAAAACTAGCATGCAAGAAAATGGCATAAAAGCTAGGTATTGAAACAAGTGTATCATAGAAGCATCAAATGAAGTTGAGCCCTTCTACAAAGTTGTAGAGGGGCTCAAAACAAGCACAAAAGCAGTAGGGGTCGGAGCCCCAATTCTCAACCAATTAGGAGTATAAAAATGAACCAAGAAAAAGCCCTAAAAGTTAGTTTTGAATACTCACCCTTGAAGACTTGTCTTTCTTTGCTTCTTGGCTTTGATTTGTAGCTTCTCAACCTCTGAAATTTACCTCCTTGCTGCTGAAATGGTGGTAGGGATGGTGAGGCTAGGTGTTGATGAAGGAATGGCCTTGACACTTGAAGCTTTTTTGGAGTTTTAAGCTAAGGAAATGGAGGTTTTTGGAGAAGTGTTCTTGAAGACAAGTTTTCCAACCTTGAAGAAGGAGAGGGAGGGCCCTTCAAATAGACAAAAAAATGGGGTGTAAAAGGGGAGGGAAAGCACCCAATCTTTCCCTCCCGAAATATCCCCCGGATGCCCCGGGATATGCTGGAAAATATCCGGACAGCTGGGACAGGCTGGAAAGCAGGAAGCTGGCCGGCCAGGTAAATTTGTGGGAGGTGGCCGGCCGGCCACCCCACCTGGTCGGCCAGCCACTCACCATGGCCGGCCGGCCACCCCCAAAAAAAGAACAGTAAAAACTCTGGCCGACCACCATACCAAAGTGTCCTCCAAGGTGTGTAGAACAAGGCCCCAAGGTTGGAATTTGGCAACTCTGAAGCAGGAGTCACAACATAGAGCTTGAAGGAGAGGCCCAAAAATGAAACCAACCATTGCTGGCCGACCACCATACCAAAGTGTCCTCCCAGATGTGTAGAACAAGGATCCAAGGTTTGAATTTGGCAACATTGAACCAAGAGTCACAACATAGAGCTTGAAGGAGAGGCCCAAAAATGAAACCCACAGTTTCTGGCCGACCACCAACCCTTAGGGTCCTCCTAGATGCCCTCATCACAGATATGTAGCTTTGGTTGGAAGAAAATACCCCTAGGGTGTTCAACATTGGCCCGGAAGTGAGCAAAACGGGCTCCGGAGGAGCGAAACTGGTTATCTGGGATAATTGCTGGCTTTTCACCCCCCAGTGATCTTCCTGATGTTGAAACAGAGGCACCTGCCAAGTTTGAACAAAAACTAATGAGAAATGAACGCTCGGAGCCAAAACCGAGCAATTCGGGATCCCGAAAATGAGCTGCGGGTGCCGGAAGTGGTGTTCAGCAGCGAAGTGGGTATCTGCGACCCCAGTGTCCTCTGGAATGATGAAACAGAGATACCTGCCAAAAACCGGAGGAAATGGATGCGAAATGAATGCTCGGGACCAAAACACGCAGTTTGGGGTCCCGAAAACCGGCTACAGGTACCGGAAGCGGCACACGACCACGAAGTGGGCATCAGGGGCCCCAGGGTTCCTCGGAATATTAAAACAGAGGTCTCCGCCAAAAAACGGAGAAGGCTGATGCAAAATGAATGCTCGGGGCCCAAATCACGCAGTTCGGGGTCCCGAAAATGGGTCGCCGGGCACCGGAAGTGGTGTTCGGCTGCGAAGTGGGCATCAGGGGCCCCAGTGTTCCTCGGAACATTAAAACAGAGGTCTCCACCAATAATCGGAGAAAGCGGAGATGGTTGGGCGGTCCCGAGCCGAGGCACACGGCCTAACGGCCCCGAAAACCGGGAACCGGGCTCCGAAATGGGCAAAATGGCCTATGGCCACGAAAAGTAGCTCACGGCCACCGGGAGATAATCTGCGGGACCACTCCCTTCCCTTAGGAAAGAAAACAGAGAAAACCGAGCCTGGTTCGCAAACCGAGACAAGGTAGAGAAGATGGTTCGGAGGTCCGGAGGCAGGGCGCGCGGCCGCGACTCTGAGACTTCTGAACGAGCACAGTATGCAACATCACCGAGCGCTCAACCGGTGACGTCTGAGTCTTAAGGTCGGTCAAAAATGGGGTGTCTACAGTTGCCCCTCTTTGACAGAACTCGGAAGTCAAGAAGTGACGGGAGTGAATGTCAAAGCCCAGAGACGACCCATTTTTGACAAGGCCGAAGACTTAGACAATCAAACAAAATGATCAGAGATGTGTGCCCGCAGGCGCGCCCGCAGGCAGGGGGCCAAAATGCAAAATGAAAGGCGCGGAGCCAAGTGATCATGCAAGTGCAACAAACTGTAATGAAGCAAGTATTCGCAAATAGATGCAACAGTTATAAGCAAGAATGCAAAGCAAACAACTACATTTCATGCAGTTAGGAATGCAGAGAATCATTCAATTCTCGTCGCGTCTCACACGGAGAAGATACGATACCTGCGCGATTCGTCTGGTCGCACCAGCCTCAAATGAACCGTACATACAATATCGTGCCTGCAAAATAGAGAAATGCAACAAGAACAATATGCCAACAACATATATTCACTGTGATCCCTATGAGTCCAAAGGTTCGACACACACAGTGTCGGTGAACGAATGTAACATAACGCGAGAAAAGATAATGCGTGTCAACGCATGTTCAAGCATAGAAGTATGGCACGTCAAGAAATCATGCAAAACACTCATGACAATGCAAATTATAAGCCCGATGAAGCAAAACGAACATAAATCAGGATGCCCATTTGACATGAAATGATGAACCGGAAAACGCGCATTTCGGCGACGGCAACTCAATCGCGGCCTCTGATTCACCTCCCGGAGAGGTCACAACATGTTTAAAAAGGATACACTTTGATTTTGATGAATAATGACGAGAAACATGTCAGGAATTGCAGTTAAAGTTCCAGCGGAGCAATTCGGCGCCAGAAAGTGCACTTTTCTTCAACTTTTTCAGGTCCCGGGAACTCCGATTTTCCTCAAAATTTGCAGAGAGGTAGGGGAGGGGGAGGGGGACATGGTCGGCCAGCCCATTGCCCTAGGAGAGGCCATCGGCCAGGGCCAAAAAGTAGAGGGGTCGGCCAGCCAGGTTAGGTGGCCGGCCGGCCACCTGCCAAAAGCAGGGGCAAAATGGTCATTTTGACATTTTCTATATATACACACCTCCAATGCCATCCGAAATCACTCCCCCAAGTGTGGAATTCTCTCCTCTTGCTCTCTAAGCCATTTTCTCTCTCAGATCTGCATTTTATACGCGTCCCTCGGCCTCCCACGCGAGTTGTTTTTGCGAAATCTTTCAGATTTAAGCACTTTGAAGCGACTAAATTTCGACTTTGGGGCTTCTCTTCTCATTTTCATCACTTGAGGTAATTTTGTTTCAATATTTGGAAAATTTTCCCGGGGGTTGACTTTTGTTGACTTTTCATTTCCCGAGAGTTGACTTTTGTTGACTTTTTGCAACTTTGGCCCATTTTGCTCATCTTTGCTCCTCTTTGCAGATTTCTCGACATGGCGGGCCATTTCCCTCACGGCGGAGGTTTTCCCGGCGCCGGAGATGACTTTGACATTATGGCATTGCCTCCGAGAGTTCGCCCTTTCATTCCCGATCGATATGTCCCAGCGGTTCATAGGCTTCCGCGGGCCACTTTTCGTCATTTCACTGAGTTTAACGACCGAGTACCAAGGGATCTTCTCCTACGAGAGCCAGAGCAGCACCTCTCTTATGATGCAGAGGTATTTTACTTTAGTCTCTGTATTCCTCATGCATTTCATTCCCCTGCCATGCTTAGACACACAGTTTAGCTTATGACATAGTACTTGCATCCTGAGCATGTGACTTAGCCACTTGAATTCCGTGAACACAGCTCATTGAGTAATTGTGAACGCGTAGTATACATTAGTTAGGAATTGAACACACGGCTCAAACATTGATTCGCCAAACACACAGCCCGAAGTTGAAAATGAGCACACAGCACATACTGACTAAGAGTAGAACACACAGTCCCAAAACTCAGATTTTCCGAACACGCAGCCCAGATTTGAAGCGAACACACAGCCCTAAACTTTGATGCACTGAACACACAGCCCAGATTTGAAGCGGACACACAGCCCACTAATTGAGAGTAGAACACACAGCCCCAAACTTGATGTACTGAACACACAGCCCAGATTTGAAGCGAACACACAGCCCACTGATGTTGAGTAGAACACACAGTCCCAATCTGAAGCGAACACACAGCCCACTGATGTTGAGTAGAACACACAGTCCCAATTTGAGGTGAACACGCAGCCCCCTGATGTTGAGTAGAACGCACAGTCCCAATTTGAAGCGAACACACAGCCCACTGATGTTGAGTAGAACACACAGTCCCAATTTGAAGCGAACACACAGCCCACTGATGTTGAGTAGAACACACAGTCCCAATTTGAGGTGAACACGCAGCCCACTGATGTTGAGTAGAACACACAGTCCCAATTTGAGGTGAACACGCAGCCCACTGATGTTGAGTAGAACACACAGTCCGAATTTGAGGTGAACACGCAGCCCACTGATGTTGAGTAGAACACACAGTCCCAATTTGAGGTGAACACACAGCCCACTGATGTTGAGTAGAACACACAGTCCGAATTTGAGGTGAACACGCAGCCCACTGATGTTGAGTAGAACACACAGTCCCAATTTGAGGTGAACACACAGCCCACTGATGTTGAGTAGAACACACAGTCCGAATTTGAGGTGAACACGCAGCCCACTGATGTTGAGTAGAACACACAGTCCCAATTTGAGGTGAACACACAGCCCACTGATGTTGAGTAGAACACACAGTCCCAATTTGAGGTGAACACACAGCCCACTGATGTTGAGTAGAACACACAGTCCCAAACTCAGATGTACTGAAACTTTGAACACGCAGCCCAAATACCAAATTTACTGAACACGCAGCCCGTTTTCACTTTATTTGCACACAGCTCATTTTCACTTCATTTGCACACAGCTCATTTTCACTTCATTTGCTGATCTATGCATTCATTCTAAATGCAGGTTCATTCTTGCACAGTGCGAGGATATGGTTCCGTCACCGCGAGGGAGTGGTATTTTGAGCTTCCGGAAGCTGTCCGGGGCTTGGTCGACCTTGCAGGATTTGGACCATTCTGCAGGGGATTATCTCGTTGCCTCATCAGTAGGACTTTATTCGCGGCTCTAGCAGAGAGGTGGTGGGACACCACCAATTCTTTCCATTTTTCTGCAGCCTGGGGATATGACCATGACCCCACTGGACTTCGCTATACTCACCGGCCTAGACGTAGGCGGTGTACCCATTCCCTATGACGAGGATATGGGCCAGTGGGAGGCTGCTTGGATGCACTTATTGGGGACACACCCGCCTGTAGACAGAGGTTCGGGGAGAGTCCGATACTCCTGGTTTGCTTTGCACTTCCGGCGGCCACAGATGGAGCCCGGTACTCCTGAGGAGGCGGAGCAGTATGCCCGCGGTTTTCTCATGTATCTCCTCGGCACCACCTTGTTCGCTGATAGAGGGAACATGGTAGGATTATATCTCCTGAGTGCTTTGGTAGACCTATCACAGGTCAGCCAGTATGATTGGGGCGGCGCTAGCCTGGCTACCCTGTACTGTTACATGAGCGCAGTCTCTCGCGGACGGGGAGATTTACTCGGCGGCTACTGGAGAACCTGGGAGGTACATTCTGTCCTTTTGATTTACATTTTTGCTTCTCATTACTTGTTCACTGCACACACGGCGCACTTTGCACTCTGTATTCCGCCTTTAGCACCTTGTATTCACATCCCGCACTGCTTTTCTCAGCTATGGGTATATGCATATTTTCCCACATTAGCCCCGGAGATGGAGGTGACAGGACCTCCTATGACCCCATATTCACTGATGTTTGAGGGCGAGCACTTGTCGAGGCCTCGAGAGACTCTCTTCTCTCTGCGGCAGTACTTCGACACTGTTCGAGCGACAGAGGTATTTTAGAACTCTCAGTTCCTTTTCCATTTTCATCTTTGATCTGCTTTGTATGTTCTGATTTCTGATTGACTTATGCACTGGTTATCCGCAGATCACTTGGCAGCCTTGGGCAATCTTCGGCGATGACCTCGAGGATCAGTACCCCGGAGGGTCGACTAGTTCCCAGTATAGGTTCCTGCTCGAGGGACCAGTGGGTAGAGTTTGGTTCCTGGGGGAACGCTTCCAGCGCCAGCTATGGGGGGGGGAATTCTCAGGACCCTCCTGCCGTGCCTCCAGACACCATGCGGACTGCCGATAGATTATCTCCTGAGGAGGTCAGTAGTGCTATGCAGGGCAGTGATGCGTTATTACATCTTCTTGATGGGAGCTACTCCACCTACCGCCGTATCTATTTGATGCCCCCCTTGACGGGAGTACGGGCTCCACCACGGAGGTCCGCGGGCGCACCATCTTCGAGTCATGCTCGTGCTACAGACATCCCTTCTTCTAGCAGGGCTGGCACATCTAGAGGTAGAGGCAGTTCGATTCCTCCGATCCCTCCGACTCTTGATCACCCTGGATGGCCAGAGATGCCGACTGAGTTGACGTGTTGGCAGTATGGGGCTACCTCCCCGATTCCGATCCCTATGGAGCCTCCGGCGCCTGGTCACAGATACGTCAGTGATCCTGACTCACCACCGGTATGTTCTACCATTCTTCATTTGTCACACAGACATTTTGACAGTTGCTTTTTAATTGATGAATTGAGCTTGTATCTGTAGCCACCTCGGGATTACATAGATCAGATGCTCGGAGTGGTGGCCTCACTCGAGGGGATGGTCCTGCGCAGAGAGGCACAGATGTCCATCCTGGGCTTCCAGGTACCCTTCATCTTTCTTGCATTTATCATATTTCTGTTAATGCTCTGGCTTTAAACATTCCATTGCACTGATAGGCTGTGTAGAACACATCTGGCACACACCCCACCCCCATACTGTACTTGCACTTGCTTTTTATGTTTGAACTGATGTATTGCACTTTGCATTTTCAGATGCCCCCAGTCTATGCTCCGACACAAGGTGGGCCTCCCGGGCCTTTTCAGAGAGGTAGAGGTACTGGGCCTCGAGGAGCTGGGCCATCTCGGCCTCATCGAGGAGCTCGAGGAGGAGGGTCGTCTCGCAGACGCAGGGCACCCATTGTTGAGGATGACGAGGAGGAGGTCGCAGATCATGTGTCAGACACATCTCCTGGAGGGGGAGGCTCCGGTCTTGGTTCCGGGAGTGGAGACGAGCCTGAGGGGGATCCGGAGGACGACAGCTCCGATCCAAATGGTGATGATGAGGTAGAGATTATCCCGCAGAAGAGGATGAGAGGGCCTCCCCATTCCCGCTCCCGAGGGCACTGATGTTATTTCCTGCTTTATTCTACTTTTTAGCTAGTAGTTTGTAGCACTTTGCACTTTGTTAGGCAGTTTTATTTTCTGTAAAACTTGTACCTTTACTTTGTTGTAAAACATGATGGAATGAAACAGCTTCTGAAAAGATATTGTATTTGAAATTCTTAGCATCGCATCGCATTATTTTGCACAAAGATGGAATTGAATGAAAATGTGCCTCATGTATTACCAGGTCAGGTAGTGAACCGACGCAACAAATAAAAACAAATCGACTCACTAAGAAATAGAACAGAATCTTAGCAAGTTTACAACTCGATAAACAAAATGCAACAATGTTAACGACTCAATCGACAAGACTTAACAAAATTGTGTAATCAAAAAGCAACAACTCAAAACACAAAATGCGACAGCTCGACAAAACTTACAACTCAATAAGCAAAAACAACAACTCGATAAGCAAAAAAAAAAAAAAAAAAAAAAAAAAAAAAACATAACACGATGTACTTTGGATGGACTACCTGGAGAATGGAATGTATCCAAAATTGATAGGCCTGGATGCCTTCTACTGCCGGGAGACAACCAGATTTGCAGGGAGTCCACTACTGCTATAGGTAATGTTTCCCATCCAAGCTCACATGTATGTTCACTCACATCACTCGGCCCTCGGGCTCGATTTTTCTCACAAAACCCCTATCTCACTTTTCTCTCATCGCACATCTCTCTATTCTTTAATCTCTCATTTTTCATCCCTCCCCAGATATGGTTGATGGATAAGTTGCAAGTTGTGGACTCTTGCCCTGCTTATTCAGCCCGCAGCTACTTCTTTCGGCAACACCTAGTCAATGCTCCTGATGGGAGCTGGTGGTTTGAATGGATGTGCAACTTGTCGGCAGATCTTATTGCATGGCGCTGCCCCTGGCTCAATCTCCCGGCAATGAGCTATAGCATGTCCTGGCAGGTTGGGATTCGACTGATCGGTTTGACTCACTGTATATTCTACTTCCCATTCCGTATTCTGCGCCAGTTCGGCCATGATCAGACTTGCCCTCCGGAGGGGATGGAGTATCCAGCTACATTCCCAGTCCGAGGTGCACATCTTGCCCGGCCTATTACAGCTTGAAGGACCAGAGAGCTCCTGGCCCCTGCCCCTGCTTTCAATTGCACGTTGTCTGATGAGTGCTGGGATTGGCTCAACGAAGAAGCACAAGTTGGGCCCAAGCTGGCATCTGAAGCTTCGACTAGCTCTGGAAGGGGGCGCAGGGACATCTGACTGGACTGTGCTCCAGATTTATTGCTTTATTAGTACTTTCGAGTTTTCGTTATGAACGTAATAAAAAGCAACCTCGATTGTATGCAAGAGCGAGAGAACTCTGTTTTGAAATCAATGAAATTGAAGGTTGTGGTACTGAAAATTCTCCACTTTTGGTCCAAAAATGGTCTTAGTTGTAAAAAAAGATTAATTTGAACAAAGTCAACTCTTATTAAAACTTTTCAAAACTATTTTCGATATGGATCAGAACTGGACACGCCTGAGATCTGTCACTGAGATGTACAACCCCGAATCCTAGCAACTGGAAAGTTGCCCCTAGTTTGAATGATGCCGCAGCACTTCATCGCAACGAAAAGTTGCCCCTAGTTTGAATAGCACTGTACTGGAGATCACAATAAATGCTGATGAATAGAGATGACTGAGATGATCAGAATGGACAAAGTTGATCGGGGAAAAGATTGTGACTGAACTTCAAGATGAAGCTGCCTACGTATCCCAAAGATGGGAATCAAGCCTTACGTAGTTCAGGCTTAGGTTCGCTCGGGTATTTTTACTCTCCTTTTGCGCTCTAACTTTTGCCAAGGCCGCCCTTTGCGGGTTTTCAACCTTGCGAGCTCAGTTTTTATAATTTCAAATTTTCTATGCTCTGAATTTTGCCTAGGTCGCCCTTTCGGGTTTTCGGCCTAGCGAGCCTCTCAGGGTAGTATTTCTTCAACTTGTCCATATTGATCGGTTGGGAAAACTCCAAGCCATCTAGATCCATCAGAACCACAGCTCCACCTGACCAGATTGACTTGATGATGTAAGGACCAGTCCAATTGGGTCGGAACTTGCCCCTTGGGTCGTGGATAGGAGCTCGGTTGTCTTTGAGTACTAAATCTCCCTCTTTCAGATTCCTGGACTTAACCTTCTTGTTAAAAGCCCGGGCGATTCTGCGTTGATAGCCTTGGACGTGGTATAGTGCTTTCAATCTTCTTTCATCAAAGAGCATGAGTTCCTCAAATCTATTCTGCTGCCAATCTGCTTCGGCTATCTGGCACTCGGCCAATACTCTCAATGACGGGACCTCAATCTCAATAGGTAGAACGGCCTCCATCCCATAAACTAATGAATACGGAGTCGCCCCAGTTGAAGTTCTTATCGAAGTCCTGTAGCCCCACAGAGCAAATGGCAGCTTATCTGGCCAGTCCCGATAGGTTTCCACCATCTTCTGTAGTATGCGCTTGATGTTCTTGTTGGCGGCCTCAACTGCTCCGTTGGTTTGTGGCCGGTAAGTAGACGACTTATGAAAAGCCACATTGTATTTCTCCAACAAGTCTATCACTTCCTTCTTGAAATGGGAACCATTGTCTGAAATTATCTCATTTGGGACTCCGTAGCGACAGATGATGTTGTTTCTGATGAATTTCGCAACGTGTGAAGCTTTCAACACTGCGTAAGATTGAGCCTCAACCCACTTTGTAAAATAGTCTATCGCTACGAGGATGAACTCATGCCCGTTCGACCCCTTCGGCGTAACAGCTCCAATTACATCAATTCCCCAGACAGAAAAAGGCCATGGTGAAGTCATGTTGTACAGCTTTGACGGCGGAATGTTCATACGATTTGCATGAATCTGACACTTATGGCATCGCCTGACGAAACTAATACAATCCTCCTCCATGGTAGACCAGTAATAACCTTGTCTAAGGATCTTCCTAGCCAACATCACCCCATTCATATGTGCACCACATTCACCCCCGTGGATGGCTTCCATCAGACGTCTTGACTCTTCTGCATCCACACACAGTTTATGCATTCCCAGATGGCCTCTTCTATACAGCTTACCCCCACAGATGATGAACTGAACCGACATTCTTCTGATTGCCCTCTTGTCTTTGGCATTTACCCCTGGCGGGTATGCTTCTTTCTCTAAAAAGTTCCAGATATCGTAGTACCAAGGGTGTTCGTCCTGAACTTCATCTATGGTTGCAATCGACTCATAAGCAGGTGCAAATTTCTGGTCAATAATGACTGGACGCATTCGGACTCCACACGGGATGTCTATCATAGATGATAGAGTTGCTAAGGCGTCTGCGAACTTGTTGTTCTCTCTTAGTAGATGAGCGAAATTCAGCTTCTCAAACCGAGGAATCAGCAAATCCAAGGTTTGGTGATACATTATCATATTTTCTTCTTTTACTTTCCAGTCTCCTTTAGCTTGAGACACAACAAGATTCGAGTCCCCAATGACGTCCAGCCGTCTTGCCCCTAGTTCCAGGGCTGCTTCTAAACCAGCGATGCACGCCTCATATTCTGCTTCATTGTTTGAGACTTTGAACCGGAGTTTGAAGGCTAGAGGGATACGGGAATTGTCAGGTGCTATCAGCAACACTCCTATCCCATACCCATGTTGATTTGACGCTCCATCAAAGTACATTGTCCAAGTTTCCTCGTCGATATGCAGAATTGTTTCATCTGGGAATAGATACTCAACTGCTTCATCCCCCTCGACCGGGTGGTCGGCAAGGAACTCTGCCACTGCTCTTCCTTTCACTGACTTGCGCGTCACATATGTGAGATCAAATTCGGAGAGCAACAGCAACCAACGAGCTAGCCTACCTGTAAGCGCTGGTTTCTCGAAAAGATATTTGATGGGATCGAGTCGTGAAACCAGCATTACAGAGTGAGCTAACAGATAGTGCCGCAGCTTCCTGGTAGCCCATACCAGAGCTAAGCAAGCCTTTTCCAGTGGTGTATATCGGGTCTCATACTCCAGCATTTTCTTGCTCAAATAATAGATGGCTTTCTCCACCTTATCTTCTGATTCTTGTGCAAGCATGCAGCCCATCGTGGTCTCAGTCACTGACAGATACAAAATCAACGGTTTCCCCGGTTCTGGTGGTGATAAAACGGGCGGGTTCTGTAGATACTCTTTAATTTGTTCAAATGCAGCTTGGCATCGGCCGTCCCATTGGAACTTCTTGCCTTTCTTCAGGAGACCAAAAAGTGGTTCACAAGTCAAGGTTAATTTTGAGATAAACCGTCTTATGAATTGCACTTTGCCCAGAAAGCCTCTCACCTCCTTTTCAGTCCTTGGTGGGGGCATTTCTAGGATGGCCTTGATTTTGGAAGGGTCGACCTCGATGCCCCTTTGTGTAATCAGAAACCCCAGCATTTTTCCCGCTGTAACACCAAATGTACATTTCTGAGGGTTCAGCCGCAACCGGAATTCTCTGATCCTTTGGAAAAACTTGCGCAAGGCGGTGTAGTGGCCCTCTCTTTCCTTGGACTTGACAATCATGTCGTCCACATACACCTCAACCTCTTTGTGGATCATATCATGTAGTATTGTGGTCGCGGCCCGTTGATAAGTAGCCCCAGCATTCTTCAACCCAAACGGCATGACCCGATAGCAGTATGTCCCCCACGGGGTGGTGAATGCAGTCTTTTCTCTGTCCTCCGGCGCCATCACTATCTGATTATATCCTGAAAAGCCATCCATGAATGAGAGCAAAGCGTGCCCTGCAGTGAAGTCCACTAACTCATCGATGTGCGGTAGGGGAAAATCGTCCTTCGGACTGGCTCGGTTTAAATCCCTGAAGTCTACGCACACCCGGATCTTGCCATCTTTTTTTGGCACCGGAACAATATTGGCCAACCAAGTCGGATATTCAGAGACTAGCAGGAAGCCTGCGTCAATTTGCTTGGTGACCTCTTCCTTGATCTTAAGAGCCCAATCCGGGCGGATCCTTCTGAGCTTCTGTTTGACGGGTCGGGCCTCGGGGTCAAGGGGGATCCGATGCTGTACAATCTCAGGATCGATCCCAGGCATGTCTTCGTAGGACCACGCGAAAACATCTTTGAAATCTTTTAATAAAGCGACTAAGCGCTCGCGTTCCTCTGAAGACAGCGTGGACCCGATCTGGACCAGCCGCGGGTCCTCCTCAGTACCAATATTCACAAAAATGATTTCATCCGTTAAGGGCTTAACAAATCTCTCTTGCTCCTGCTCAATTAGTCGTTGTAAAACCGGAGGAACTTCGTCCTCGTCGTTTTGATCAAAATTTTGAAAGTCCTGATTTAAGCAATAAATTAGGGGCACAGAGAAGTACTCGGAAACCACATTCACCTCATTCTCATTAAGTTCATCCAAATCGTCCAATTCTTCTGTTACAACAGACTCAAAAGAAAAGGAAAAAGACGACCTGGACAGGACTTTGGCATCCGGGTTGACACCCCCAGGAGTACCAGACTCAGACTCAGTCGAGCTGGAACCTGATTCCGACTCAGAAGACTCGGTGGAATCAGATTCCGGCTCACTACCTGACCCGGAACTGCTGGATAAGAATCCCTCTTCATACTGCCAAGTGAGGGAAGGTGCGATTGATGCGTCCAAAATAGCTGCTGGTTGGCTCGCGGCCATTTCATCTCCAATCATGGAAACCACGGCGTTATTCCCCAAGCAATCTTGGTCGATCAGAGGATCAGAGAGGAGACTTGCCAGTGCTACCCCCATTTCCAATTCAGTGCCCTCGGGCTCCTCTGCCTTATTCTGCTCAGCCTCAGTTGTTGGGTCTGTCTGCTCTGTGGCAACGTCATCCCCGGATAGTTGCAGGTCGAAGAAGATTTCGAAGCCTGGTACGCGCTCCCTCTCCGCGTTTAACCATGGCTCTGGGAAGCCACAGAATGGAAAATCTTCCCCCTCCCGGACAAAGCGTCCGTTCAGGGTACCCCAGATGGGCCTGTGCATTAAATCAAAAGGCTTCCCAGCCTGCTTCGCTCTGGCTCTGCCGGCCATTTCCTTTGCTTTCCTCGCCCAATCTTCTTTGGTGGGCAGATAACCCAGTCCAAAGGTATGTGGATTATGCGGCACTCCGGCCAATGTTGCGACTCCTTTCCGGCCGCTTCTTCCCAATCCCATCCCAGGGATATGCTGTAGCTTGTTCATGAGGTATACGGCTTGAGCGCTGACATACAAACCCTCATTCACAGCCATGATATTCTGTACTACCCGGGCCTCAGCCAAAGTAAATCCCGATATGAACAGATCCTCCATGCCGTGTTCAATCTCAAGGACTGGCGTAGATACCTCCGGAGGGGGATGGATTGACGAATTCCCAAAAACAATGGCTACTCCCTTTCCGTAGGGGTATTTCACCATTTGATGTAGAGTAGATGAGACGGCCTTCACCTGATGCAACCAGGGTCGCCCCAAAAGCATGTTGAAAGATGCAGGGACCTCCAAGACATGAAAATCTACTTCGTGTTGTCCAGGCCCAATCTTGGTTTGGATTTTCACTGTCCCCAGGACATCCCTGCTTGTATTGTCGTAAGCTCTGATTACTTGAGTAGTCGGTGTGAAGTCCGCAGGCTTTAACCCAATTGCATATGCCGTCCTGGCTGGGCAGACGTTGATGGCGGACCCGGTATCAACAAGTACCACCGGAATCCATTTATCTCTGCATTCTACAGAGATGTAGAGAGGTCTGTTGTGATCCACGCCCTCAGGCGGCAGTTCCTTGTCTGAAAAAGTCAACGCCGGGGAACCTCCTCCCGGAAAGACTAGCCCAACTAGCTGTTCAGGCGTAGTTTCGATGGAAAGTTTAGCTCTGTCCATAGCAGATAAGACAGCCTGCTGGTGCACCCTCGAAGCCATAAGCAGTCCCCAAATGGAGATGTCCGCTTGTATTTTCTTTAGCTGCTTCAGTACAGCCTCTTCTTCAACTTGCTTCTCCTTCTGTTTCTCTGCCTCCTTATCTTTCCCTGATGCCTCGGGTTGATCAAGGTGTGGGGGCTTGAAATACCGCCCACTTCTAGTCATATGGTCCACCTCCTCGAGGTACCAGGTGTTGTCTGGTTGGCCACCTGCCCAGTCTTCGTCTGTGTGGGCGAGATACAAGTCATCATCTTCCCACCACATTCCACCAGCATCTAGCAAACACCTGTCTGGTTCCGGCTTGTTTATGCTCTCAGCATTTTCCCCCCTCATGCTCACAGCATGTTCAATTTTCGTGCTCGCAGCACTCTCAACTTCCTCATGGTTCTTTGCTTTTCGAGCTCTCTCAGAATCCCATCTTTTCCCTTGTTCCTCCAACAACAACTGTGCGGTTTTCAAAATGTTTTGTTCCTGAGCGAAATTCTTCGTACCGGCGCTCTCCGGCAATTCAATCTGATCTTCGGCCCTTCCGGCCACAACTGGTACTTTTGCCCCTGCTGGGCGTTGTTCTGACTGAAACTCCACTATATCGGGCTGATCATCCAACCATCCGACGACTTCTGCTGACTCCTCGTATTCAAACCAGTTGACTGATGCATCCCCTGATTCCTGATTATTGAAGAATTGAAGGTTGGCGAAGTCCTCTTCCACCGTAGTCAGATCATCCCCTGCTGATTCAAGTTTATCCCCCCGGATCATACACAATTCAACCCCTGGCAACAGCCCTGCACTCAGCTTTGGTTGGCTCACTGACAAGATATACCCACTCGGATCATTAGCTCTGCCAGTTAAATTCTCAGTTTGCTCCATTCCAGACTCAGTTTTGCTCTCCTCGGAAGCCTGCCCCGTTCCATTCTCTGTGGTCACCACCTTTAGCTCAGGTTGGGGTGTAGAGGTGTCCATCATGCACAAGTCCGTGCTATCAGGGAGGATCACCTCTGGCTTGGGTAGGTGGGAGGGAGTGATATAGATACTGGGATCATATGAAGCGACCCCAGTGTGGATGAGGTTGACTCTTTTTGGTGGATCTTGGTTGTGTTTGGGGAGTGGGTTGTTCGTGACGTTGGGTCCTTGGGGAGGTAGAATGATGTTTTTGTCAATGAGATCTTGAACCTCATGACGCAGCCTGTAGCATTGGTCGGTGTCATGACCATGCTGTTGGTGGTATTGGCAATATTTGGCTGGGTTATGGGAAGGGGGGAGTGGATTCGGTAGAGGCCTTGGTTCCAAGGGTTTCAGGTGCCCCTTTCTGACTAGAACCCCGAGGACTTTAGACAAAGGCATATAGAGTGGGGAGAAGGTTCGCTGACCCCTGGGTTGGTATCTTGGGGCTTGATTACTGCTCCCAGAGGCATCAGAAAAAGGTGTGGCCGCTGCGGACCTTGGTTGGGGAGGGGGAGTGGTGGTGACCATTCCGACCTCTGAAGTTCTGGTATTGGAAGAGCCACTCGGGCCCGCATTATTACCACGGTTGAATATTCTCCGGGGCTGATCCCGATCTTGGTCAAACAGACCCTGTTTCATCGCATCCTCTATTTGCATCCCCATATCATGCAGATCTGCGAAAGTGGGGAAGGGAACTACAATCATCTTCTTCATTAATGCCGGCTGGAGATTGCGCACAATCATCCGTATTTGGTCTCTGTCCGTTGGCCTTAAGGTCATCATCGATGCCTTCGCCCTCCACCGGGTCACAAAGTCAGAGAAAGATTCCTTGGGCTCCTGCCTCGTTGTCTCGAGATCACGAGTTGTGATCTCGATCTGCGTGTTGTATGAATATTGTGCAAGGAAGGCCTCAGCCATCTCATCCCAGTTTATTTTCACCTGATCTTCTAGCTTTGAATACCAAGTGGATGCCACACCCGACAGGGTTCGACCGAATAAAGAAAGCTTTTGCGGTCGGGTTAGGCCCATTGGTCTTAGAACGTCTGAGAATAGCCGGAGGTGAACCATAGGGTCCCCGGATCCATCAAAGCGATCGATCTGGGGCATCTTAAATCTGTCCGGCAATGTCACGGCTACATCAGTATAACCGTCTTCAATATCTGGGATGGCCTTCACTCCCTGTGACTTCTTAAAGAGCTTCTCCAACTTGCTCAATTTCAGAGCTGTCTGGTCTACCTCGAACTCAAATGGAGAGTCCGGGTGGTTAGGTGTAATGTTTTTGGACAGTTGTGGTAGAAGCGGGGGCGGAGCCAGCCCCGTTGGAAGACCCGTGTCCTCTTGAATGTTTGGGGGGTTTGGCAGAATGTTCTGTTGATTCGGGAGGGTATTCTGGGCAGCCTGGGCATTTTGCGGGTTTGGAGGGGCATTCTGGCCAGCAAGTAGTTGTTCAGGTAATGGGGCCCCGGGTGGAGGAGGAGCCTGATTTGAGGCAGACGCTGCGTTCTGCTGTTGTAATCTGGTGATCAACTCAGACTGTTGGGCCATGACAGCGGCCTGTTGTCCTGGAAAATTCCGCCTGGCGGATAGCATCATCTTGCATTTGCTTCATGCTTTCAGTCATCTGGCGCATCATCGCCTCCATAGCCGTATTCTGTTGTTCCATTTGAAGAACCGGCAGGCGTAACTCTATAGCAGAAACAGGAAGCTCAACCCGACTATTTGCTACTAAAACAGACTGCTGTCCCAGTAATCTTTGTTCTGACGGACTGCGCCTCCTCGGCCTTCTTCTGGCGACAGGGGGTAGTGAATGAAAACACTGGATGTCCGTCAACTAGATCCTCGGATCGGTTGAGTCGGCGACCTCGTGTCCAGATTGCTTGGGGGGTATCGACGGGTTCGGAAGCAATTGTGCTACAAACGGTCCCTAGCAAAAAGATAAATAAAGCGAAAAAGAAATAAATAACCAGAAATAAAACGGGCAGCATAACGGCTTAAATTGAATACACCACACACAGTCGGGTATACAACAACACACAGTTGGTAAGCTGGCTATACACTGTCCTCGAATACTGGTCAATATTCCTGTATCACTGTTCTGATAAACTGAATCTGATATCCGCGGACAACTGATTCCCAAATACTGGATAATGCCCCGCAGGCCCTGATTCCCAAATTCAAAAACTGATGCCCGCAGGCCTGATGCCCAAACTCATACTGATACATGCATTCCCTGTAGAGGCACACTCTAACACGCACATAACAGATAAGTGAGAGCCAAAACACCCCTATGTTGGGGTAGGGTTTCCCTGTCCTATTTCGTCAGGAACTAGGGGTTCACTACGCACGCAGCGGCTTCAAACAACCTATAAACGGGTAAGCAACCTGTCCTAGTTTGGAATGGTCACTATGGATCCGAATATGCACTAGGTCGAATGGTCAAAAAGGGTGCCCCGGTAAAACCGGGGTTTGTGTTCCCATGCTGTCAGAGCCCAGAGCCGATCAGCCTTACGGACATGACTTGACAAGACAAGCCTCCGGCAAATCGTTCGGAATGGCATATGGCAAACACGGTGTCCTAGGTGCACCAATGCAAATGCAATGCAAAGAGACACACAAGTGTAGTCAAAAACAGATATCATGAGTTCGAGTCAAGTTCTCTAAGTCCCCAGCAGAGTCGCCAGAAACTGTAACAACGCCCGCGGGGGGGCCTCGCTACAGCTCGGACTCGATTTTTGTTGCGGTTCTCAATCTCGAACCAAAGAGTCCAAATCCGGCAAATCGTTTTGAGAAAACTGATTTTTTGAAAGAAGTGCCAAACATGGACTGCTTTGCCAGATAACAGAGTCGCCACCTAAATATTTTTTAAATGGGAAATTTAGGAAACCCTGACTCGGTGCCAAAAGGCCACGTGTCCGTCATCACCAAAGTTGGCTCGGGAACTTGGGTACGATTGGGGAAGGTCACATCGTGAGCACCCCCTCTCGCCCGGTCAAAGACCGGCCTCTACTAACCATGATATCTGATTTTAAAAACATTGTGTGTTCTTATTCCGATTATTAGCCTAGGTTACTATGTGATGCTCGCAGCAAACAAGTATAGACTGGGCCGTCTGAATTGAAACAAAACATTTCATGTTTGTTTGTTTGAAAATGGTGTGAAGGTGCTACCCGCAGGTAGGCTAAAATGCGATTTGCCACCCTCAGGTGGGCTTAGAAAACATGATATGATTTTGCCACAATCTAGTGGGCTTAAAAAAACAAACAATCAGTGATTTGTCCCAATCCAAATAACTCAACCTCCACCCACAGGCATTCAAGGCAGTTATATCACATAAGCAAATAGCCTCATGGCAAGCATGCTATCATGGCAGCACTCACACACATGCAAGGATGCTAAAGCATAAAACTTACCGAGTACTCCAAGCCAAAACAGAAACTTATTAGAAATCATGCATGATCCTAAGTATACAGAATGCCTAATGCAACACATGCAAAAATGCAACTATAGCAGGCTCGGCTATTCTAAAGATGGCATATGGAATGCTACAACTAACATGTATTCAACTAGGAATTGAAATACAAATGCAGTTTGTATGATGCGCCGAGCCCGATGCATGCAAAACAGATGAATGATGCAAACATGCTGTCATACTGTATGCTAATTAAAATATGCCCTATATCTAACCATCCAAAGCGGGTAAATAAAAGGGAGAAAGAAATGGGGGTTGGAAGACATACATCACACTCACACACCCTTATTACAATTTTGCCCTCGCGTAGAGGGTCCGAATAAATAATAATACAGTCCGAAATAAAAGAATATTACAGTCCGAAATAATATACAAATTTCTAATTAATTAACAAATTAACTAAGAAAGCGGTAAACTGGCATGCAAGCCAGGGACTGCCTTGCTTCTGATAGATGCCACCTATTGGGCTGCCTAGAGCGGAAATCCACTGGGATGCCCCGATTAGCCTCTGTTTGCAACGTTCCTTGAAATGCGCGCCGAATTCCGAAAAGTTGCTAACTCTGGATTTTGCTGCAACAGAGAGCAGGAAAAGGGCATAGCAGTGTATTTCACAAATATATGCATGTCTCGATCCTCGTGCCACCAATCACGCATCTCGATGCATGATGGCCGAGGAGCCGAATTGCACAACTCAATATAGGATGAATGCAGATGAATGCTACAATGAAAACCTAACTCCATCATGGGTAATCCGGAGTGTCGGCGACTTGGGAATTGAGATCCGTTCCGTCACTCGGAATACGAAACGTACCTCGTTTCCCGTGCAATATGCATGATATGCATGAAGTGCAACTAACATTCAATCCTAGCATGCGCAATGCTATGAAAATGAGATGAAAATAAGATGCCTCGAAAAGCGTGCACGCGGGCACGCAAACTGAGGCGATGGCATGACATGCAAATCGGATAAAACAGAGGTGCCTCGAAGTGCGTGCCCACAGGCACGCAAACCGAGGCGATGCAAATGAGAAAATCGGATAAAACCGAAGTGCCTCGAAATGCGTGCCCGCGGACACGCAAACCGAGGCGATGTATGAAAAGCAAATCGGATAAAACCGAAGTGCCTCGAAATACGTGCCCACGGGCACGCAAACCGAGGCAATGATGAAATGATAAAATCAGATAAAACTGAAAGTGCCTCGAAGTGCGTGCCCACAGGCGCGCAAACCGAGGCGATGATACGAAGTGCAAAATCGGATAAAACCGAAGTGCCTCGAAATGCGCGCCCACAAGCACGCAAACCGAGGCGATGCAAATGAGAAAATCGGATAAGATCGAAGTGCCTCGAAGTGCGTGCCCACAGGCGCGCAAACCGAGGCGATGATACGAAGTGCAAAATCGGATAAAACTGAAGTGCCTCGAAATACGCGTCCACAGGCACGCAAACCGAGGCGATGATGAAATGGGATGAAATGGCATACGGAGTGCAACGATGGGCTTACACCAACATGGGAGTGCCTCAGCTCACTCACATAGGCTGCCGTCGGATAAAAACAAAGCCGCCTCGAAACGCGTGTCCGCGGACACGCAAATCGAGACAATGATGTAGAAACATGAAAATGCAAATTGGGCTTACGCCAACATGAGATAGCCTCAGCCACGCTCACATAGGCTACCGGAATGATAAAAATGAAGTGCCTCGAAATGCGTGCACACGGGCACACAAACCAAGGCAATGGCATACAAGCATGAAAATGCAAATTGGGCTTACGCCAACATGAGATAGCCTCAGCCACGCTCACATAGGCTGCCGGAATGATAAGAATGAGGTGCCTCGAAGTGCGTGCCCATTGGCACGCAAACCGAGGCAATGCAAAAAAAGATGCAAATGGCATAGGGAATGATATGCAAGCATGGTAATGGAATTTCAGCACCTAAATAAAGGGGAAAACAGCCCCGAAACAATTCAAAATGACACTCGAAGCATGCATTCATCCCGAAAATGTGAAATTAAGCCCCGAAATGGCCTATAGCCATGCTATACATGCAAAATATGATCATGGCAGCAATAACAGTAGCAAGACAGTCCCAAAAATGGCATTTTTTCAGTAGTAAACATGGCCTAAATGCAAGCATAGATAGATCAAACAAAGCATGCAAAATTAGTGACCAAAAGAGGGGTATTGAGACAAGTGATATATGCAAACCCCAAATGGACAAACTTTCTTCTACAACATTGAAGATGAGCTAAAAATAATCACAATTGCAGAAGATGACATTCTCAAAATCAGAACACAATCATGCTAAAAGATCCATGCAAAATAGGCTCCAAATAGGCTATATCATGAGACATGCAATGCACACACCAAATGACAAAACTTTCTTCATGGAATATGTAAAGGGGGTCAAAATAAGACCAAAGTCAGTAGGGGTCGAAGCCCCAAAAACAAATAGAGATAGGTCAAAATTGCATGCAAAAAGTGGCACACTTGATGAATATTGAAGGAGGTGGTATATACAATGGCCAAATGAAGTTGAGCCTCTCTACAATGTTGTAGAGGGGCTCAAAATAAGAACAAAATCAGTAGGGGTCGGACCCCTAGAAACAAACACAAATAGACCAAAACTAGCATGCAAGAAAATGGCATAAAAGCTAGGTATTGAAACAAGTGTATCATAGAAGCATCAAATGAAGTTGAGCCCTTCTACAAAGTTGTAGAGGGACTCAAAACAAGCACAAAAGCAGTAGGGGTCGGAGCCCCAATTCTCAACCAATTAGAGTATAAAAATGAACCAAGAAAAAGCCCTAAAAGTTAGTTTTGAATACTCACCCTTGAAGACTTGTCTTTCTTTGCTTCTTGGCTTTGATTTGTAGCTTCTCAACCCCTGAAATTTACCTCCTTGCTGCTGAAATGGTGGTAGGGATGGTGAGGCTAGGTGTTGATGAAGGAATGGCCTTGACACTTGAAGCTTTTTTTGGAGTTTTAAGCTAAGGAAATGGAGGTTTTTGGAGAAGTCTTCTTGAAGACAAATTTTCCAACCTTGAAGAAGGAGAGGGAGGGCCCTTCAAATAGGCAAGAAAATGAGGTGTAAAAGGGGAGGGAAAGCACCCAATCTTTCCCTCCCGAAATATCCCCCGGATGCCCCGGGATATGCTGGAAAATATCCGGACAGCTGGGACAGGCTGGAAAGCAGGAAGCTGGCCGGCCAGGTAAATTTGTGGGAGGTGGCCGGCCGGCCACCCTACCTGGTCGGCCAGCCACTCACCATGGCCGGCCGGCCACCCCCAAAAAAAGAACAGTAAAAACTCTGGCCGACCACCATACCAAAGTGTCCTCCAAGGTGTGTAGAACAAGGCCCCAAGGTTGGAATTTGGCAACTCTGAAGCAGGAGTCACAACATAGAGCTTGAAGGAGAGGCCCAAAAATGAAACCAACCATTGCTGGCCGACCACCATACCAAAGTGTCCTCCCAGATGTGTAGAACAAGGATCCAAGGTTTGAATTTGGCAACATTGAACCAAGAGTCACAACATAGAGCTTGAAGGAGAGGCCCAAAAATGAAACCCACAGTTTCTGGCCGACCACCAACCCTTAGGGTCCTCCTAGATTCCCTCATCACAGATATGTAGCTTTGGTTGGAAGAAAATACCCCTAGAGTGTTCAACATTGGCCCGGAAGTGAGCAAAACGGGCTCCGGAGGAGCGAAACTGGTTATCTGGGATAATTGCTGGCTTCTCACCCCCCAGTGATCTTTCTGATGTTGAAACAGAGGTACCTGCCAAGTTTGAACAAAAACTAATGAGAAATGAATGTCCGGGGCCAAAACCGAGCAAATCGGGATCCCGAAAATGGGCTGCAGGTGCCAGAAGTGGTGTTTAGCAGCGAAGTGGGTATCTGCGACTCCAGTGTCCTTCGGAATGAAAAAACAGAGGTTCCTGCCAAAAACCGGAGAAAATGGATGCGAAATGAACGCTCGGGACCAAAACACGCAGTTTGGGGTCCCGAAAACCGGCTACAGGTACCGGAAGCGGCACACGACCACGAAGTGGGCATCAGGGGCCCCAGGGTTCCTCGGAATATTAAAACAGAGGTCTCCGCCAAAAACCGGAGAAGGCTGATGCAAAATGAATGCTCGGGGCCCAAATCACGCAGTTCGGGGTCCCGAAAATGGGTCGCCGGGCATCGGAAGTGGTGTTCGGCTGCAAAGTGGGCATCAGGGGCCCCAGTGTTCCTCGGAACATTAAAACAGGGGTCTCCGCCAAAAACCGGAGAACTCGGAGATGGTTGGGCGGTCCCGAGCCGAGGCACACGGCCTAACGGTCCCGAAAACCGGGAACCGGGCTCCGAAATGGGCAAAATGGCCTACGGCCACGAAAAGTAGCTCACGGCCACCGGGAGATAATCTGCGGGACCACTCCCTTCCCTTAGGAAAGAAAACAGAGAAAACCGAGCCTGGTTCGCAAACCGAGACAAGGTAGAGAAGATGGTTCGGAGGTCCGGAGGCAGGGCGCGCGGCCGCGACTCTGAGACTTCTGAACGAGCACAGTATGCAACATCACCGAGTGCTCAACCGGTGACGTCTGAGTCTTAAGGTCGGTCAAAAATGGGGTGTCTACAATCGCGAAGATCGCTCGAGCACATATTTCACCGCTCGAGTGGTGTGACTAAAGGCGCTGTAAAACATATAAACTGACCGCTCGAGCTCAACTTTCACCGCTCAAGCGGTGAAACTTTCTTATCAAAAGTTCAGAAGATCTGCAAAAGTACTGAATGATCATTTTCTTTGTTTGAGCACACAAATGACTGCTCGAGCGGTCAAACAATTTCGACTGTATTTTTGCTTTTTGTTTCAGGAGCGCTACCCCTCAACCCCGCCTAGGTGCTACCCCGAACCCGTCATGGGGTGCTGCCCATTAGACCCCTGCGAGCTGACCCTGTACAACAAAGTGGCAAACATAACAAGATTAAGATCAGAAACTCCTCTGCACAGGTACAATTTGGATTAGATTCGCATATAAACACTCACATCCTTACTGAAATATAAGAGCAAACAAAATTACAACTGAACGGAATTTTGTCAAACGAGATTATCAATTACCAAAACTTAATAATTACTCTATATAATTTTTATTTATAAAAAATTTATATAGAATGAGATTAGAATTTTATAATTATGATCTAAATTAATGATCTTAATTTTCAATGACCAAAGATGAATAGACCACATCATTCTATGCAAAAATTACATGTATAAATTAAAATTTAAATGTTACCATTTTATCATTTAATTTAATATATTAAGTTCAAATTATGATGGAGTTTCATTATCTATTAAATATGATAAATTTTAAATATACACATATAAATATTTGTAAATATTTTTTTATAACAAATATCTTTTCAACATAAATATTAGGTTATTCAATCGTACGTACTTTTGTGACCTGACCGGCTGAAAAATAAAAAACGTGTACCACCAATTTGATGCTGCTGCTGATGGTGATGCTGATCGTAACATGATTCTGGGTAAAAGGTAGCATAATATTGTAACTTTTGTTGGGAAAAAAAATTCTTGTCAAAACCTATCATTTTGAACTATGTTTGTGATGTCAGGTTTTTTGTTACTCCATCGGATTCCGTTGCAATTATTGCTGCAAATGCTGTTAAAGCCATATCTTACTTGCAATTATTGCTGCATTTGCTTGTTTGACGTCATGTTTATTTACACTTGCATCCTGGCATAACCTTATTGTCCAAGTAAGTCATACCTTATTTCTGCATATGTTAGGGCATGTTCATGTGTGCCTGCATGTTGATATGGCTTCTTTCTCTAGTTACCTATCTCTTGTGAGGAATCAAGTGTACTTCTCACAATGACTATCCTTCTATAGTTTGGTTATCTTACTGTGGAATTCATTCATTGCACTCTTATATTTAATCTCATATTGGAGTCGTCTTGCTGTAGGAGCATGCCTACATCTGCTGCTCTTGATGTTGTGGCTCAGCATTTAAATTTGAAATTTTTTGAGGTACTCTGTTGCACAAATTATACAATTTTATGGCTTCCTGTACTATTGGTATGAGATGGCGTAATTTTTTCCCCACTCTAAAATGCCAGGTGCCTACCGGCTGGAAATTCTTTGGTAACTTAATGGATGCTGGGATGTGTTCAGTTTGTGGTGAAGAAAGTTTTGGAACTGGTGATCTTTTGTCCCAATTCTTTAGTGTATATATATATTTTAATGGCTAGACATTAAAAACATATAACATGTAGTATTTTAATGACTTGTTTTATCTATTGACAGGCTCAGACCATATTCGTGAGAAAGATGGAATCTGGGCTGTATTGGCTTGGCTTTCTATTATTGCTTATAAAAATAAGGATAACCTCAGTGGGGGAAAGCTCGTTACTGTTGAAGACATTGTTCGTCAGCATTGGGCTATCTATGGCCGCCACTATTATACACGCTATGATTATGAGGTATGTATGATCTTGCAATGCCTGTTGCTTAATATTTGATCCCTTTGTGACAGTAAGACTATTAAACATCTTTTGCTCATTTAATTTTTTTTCCTCGAAGAATGTTGATGCTGGAGTAGCAAAGGATCTGATGGCATGTTTGGTCAAGCTGCAATCTGATGTTACTGAAGTCAACAAGTATGTTTGTCATACTACCTTAAAGATAATCTCTTTGTGCCAAGTTTTCTTCAGTGTTTATTAGTAGCATGCTTAATTGCCTTAAATATTCTTGTTCAATTTGTGTGTGCGTGTACACACATGTTGCCACATGTCCTATATGTACTTTTATTTAAACGTATCATTTTGATCACCAGTTTAATGGATTCTTCAATTCCCTTCCACAGCTGAATTAGCAGTTTGCACGAAAGTAGACTGAAAAAACCAAGTTTGTAGATGCTGTAGGTAGTAATTGGTATTGGAGGCCTTTAATTCAGAGTATCTGTGGGATGGTTTGAGGGATATGTTGAAGATGTTTTTTTCAAATGTCTTCTTTTCATTTTCAATTTAATGGAAACAATATCAAATTCTTTCAAGATGTGGCCATGAATCTAGCTCCTATGTTCAATTTTTTCTTTTATGACTTTTCCAATTATTACTTTGTTGACTCCTTTTTTGTTCAGCCTTCTCCATTTATCTATTCATTGATTTATTTGGTTTATTCTGTCTTTTTATCTCACTGTTGGAAGCCTGAAAAATATTAATACAGTAGGAAGACTAAAACCATGTCATCAGAATTTTAAACTAAGCATGTAGCCTTATACTTTCTGTTGATTGAGATATATGTCTGGTGAAAATAGGTCTCAAATTTTTTTTGGTTTATTAGATTGTGAACCAAATTGAGTTTATGATGGAGTTCTCTAAGATTGATAATAGCCCATTGGAGTTGGAGGGAAAGGATTGTGGTAAAACAAATTGAAAGGAGAGAGAGAGAGAGAGAGAGAGATTTGTAAAGGAGTTCTAATTGTGATAACTTGAAAACGCCTCATACCCCTTCAATAATCTTGATATTGCCTGGCAAGTCAAGTCTATTGGTGGACTTTTGCTGGGTAAGTCAAAGTTAAAAGAGGGAGCTAATTTGGATGCTAAATGATTAAGTTTCAATCTTGTGGTAATAAAAGTTTGCACATCTGTTGGTTCCATCTCTCCCGGGCAAAAGCACATATTGATGCGGTAAGATCAGTTCCATACTGGTGATTCCCTGTGGAAGACATCTCTGCATGTCATTGCCAGAGCTAATTTCATTGTTTTAGTTGAATGAAGTCTCACTCTTTTTTTTTTCCCTTCTCCCTCCCTATTCATTTTTTCTCTTCCTTTAGTTTGTTGATAAGCTCTTTATGAGTGACAAGACAATGTATGTGTTGGGTTACATGCCTGGAAAACTGCAATCACTAGTAATTGGTGTTGGGTATACCTCCTTATTGGAGTGTGGGACCCAATTGGTTTGAAAAAAGAGTTTAATTTAGTTTAGTATTAATTATAATATATTTTTATATATTATATTTAATTTGTGGAGACCCAATCCAATTTGGAAACAATTAAGGTTTGATAATAAATCCTAGATTCACAATATTTTAGGGTTTGTTTTTGCTCATCCCGGGGTGAAGAGAACGGCTGTTATACATACTCCACTTTAGTGAAATCAATTATTTGGGTGTGTGAACAGTGGAATTAATTTGGGTGGTTCTTTGCTTCGTTTTCGGTGTTGATTTGGTTCATTGTTTTGGATCTTCTACAACTCTGGTTCTGAAGATTTTTGTTCATCTATTTGGTGAGGTCTTTCCTCTTGTTTATTTGTGATTATTTGGAATTCACCTAAGGGTGATTTTGTGAGACCATTAGTGTCTCGTTTGTAATCGTTTGGAACTTATTTGGTTAACAGTGGAATCGGATGTCGATCCCGTGGACGTACCTCACATTGAGGGAACCACGCAAAAATTCTTGTGTTACTTCTGATTTAATTTTTCCACATTAGTTTTTATTCCCATTGATTGATTTACTTGTGGGGAATCATAGATTTTCCCTAACAACTGGTATCAGAGCTTACGATTTATTTGGGTTTATTTATTTGTGTAAATCAATGGAGGGGAATGTGGGTCGTATGTCTAGCTTCAATGGAAGCAATTGGATAACTTGGAAAACTAAAATGGAGGACCTATTATTTTGTAAAGATCTGTATGGACCCATTGAGGGTGATAGTGGCAAACCCGAGGGTATGAAAGATGATAAATGGAATAGGCTTAATCGAAAATCCGTTAGTGTTATCCGTCAATGGATTGATGACAGCATGTTTCATCATGTTGCTACTGAAACTTCAGCACATGATTTATGGAAAAAATTAGAAGGCCTTTATGATAGAAAATCAGTGGGTTCCTCTCATTCGGAAGCATTTGTTGTGAGAGGCCGAACCAAAACAAGGGAGAGGAGTAAGACTCCTCATGGCCGTGATCAAAGCCATGACAAATCAAAAAATGGTTCTTTTTCAAAGAAAGACATTGAGTGCTATTATTGCCATGAGAAAAGGCACATGAAGCGGGAATGCCGAAAGCTCAAGAACAAAGAGAAAAGGTGTGACAATAGTGTGGATAAGAAGCAAGAAGACACAACGGTAATTACTACCGATGATCTCATGGTTGTTTGTGAAGATGATTATATCAATTTTGTGGGCCAAGAGAGCAATTGGGTGATTGATTCCGGTGCTTCTTTTCATGTGATTTCTCGAGTTGATTTCTTCACTACCTACACCAAAGGAGATTATGGTTTTGTTCGAATGGGTAATGAAGGTTTGTCCAAGATTATTGGCATGAGTGATGTTTGCTTGGAAACAAATTTGGGCTGCAAGTTGTTACTTAAAGATGTGAGACATGTTCATGACATTCGCCTCAATTTGATCTCTACTGGGAAGCTAGATGATGAAGGCTTCAACAACAAATTTGGTGATGGAATATGGAAGCTCACAAAGGGTTCTTTGGTGGTGGCTAAGTGCTAGAAGACTCATACACTTTATTCGATGCAAGGAAAAATTTGTAAAGGTGTTGTCAATGCACTTGAAGATAATACTTCTACCAAATTGTGGCCCAAGCGGCTTGGTCACATGAGTGAAAAGGGGCTGCAAGTATTGTTCAAGAAAGAGCTTCTACCCGGTTTGAAAGGTACACATCTCAAAACTTGTGTTCATTGTTTGGCGGGTAAACAACATAGAGTTTCTTTTCATAAAAATGTTGTTTCTAGAAAAGAAAATGTTTTGGAGTTGATTCATTCGAATGTTTGTGGTCCTTTAAAAGTTAGAACACATGGTGGTGCACTTTATTTTATTACTTTCATTGATGATTATTCAAGGAAAGTTTGGGATTTTCTATTAAAATCTAAAGATCAAGTTCTATTAAGCATTTTCAGGCCATGGTTAAAAGACAAACAAGGCAATTAAAGTGCATCCGATCAGACAATGGTGGTGAATACATTGGGCCATTTGATGAGTATTGTCGCAGCCAAGGTATTCGGCATCAAAAGACAGTTAAGAAGACTCCTCAACAAAATGGAGTTCCCGAGAGGATGAACCGCACCATTGTGGAAAGAACAAGGTGTTTGCTTTCACAAGTTAACTTGCCAAGATCCTTTTGGGGTGAGGCATTGAAGACAGCGGTTGACGTGATCAATTTATCTCCTTCCTATCCTTTGAATGGTGATGTTCCAGAAAAAGTTTGGACCGGCAAACATGTGTCTTATGAGCACTTGAAAGTGTTTGGTTGCCGAGCTTTTGTTCATATTCCAAAGGATGAGAGGTCTAAGCTTGATAGTAAGTCAAGACAATGTATTTTTCTTGGCTATGGGCGTGATGAATTCGGGTATAGATTGTGGGATCCGGTCGACAAGAAAATCATTCGAAGCCGTGATGTTGTGTTTCTTGAAGACCAAACAATTGAAGACTTTGGCAAATGTGATCAACCGGAGCCAAAAACTAGTGATCTCATTGACATGGATCCATCTCCTTCATCTTCAGTTGATGATGAAAATGGGGAAGATGTGCAGCCACCTATTGAAGAAGTGGAGGATGATGCTAATCCTAATGAAGTTGAGCTAGAAATTGAGGAAGAGCATCCAACTCAAGAACCGCCACCACAACTTGAGTTAAGAAAATCTACAAGGGACTGACAACCTTCAAAAAAGTATCCTCCCAATGAATTTGTGTTGATTTCTGATCAATGGGAGCCTGAGAGCTACCAAGAAGCAATTGAGCATGCAAAGAAAGGTGATTGGAAAAAGGCCATGAACGAGGAGATAAATTCTTTACTTGAAAATCACACTTATGATTTAGTGAAGTTGCCTAAAGGGAGGAAAATTCTGAAAAATAAGTGGGTTTTCAAATTGAAGAATGATAGGAAGAATCTGAGATACAAAGCACGTCTTGTTGTGAAAGGCTTTGGGCAAAAGAAAGGCATTGACTTTGATGAGATTTTCTCACCGGTTGTAAAGATGTCTTCTATTCGGGTTGTACTTGGCATGGCTGCAAGTATGAACCTTGAAGTTGAGCAACTTGATGTGAAGACCGCATTTCTTCACGGTGATCTTGAAGAAGAAATTTACATGGAGCAACCAGAAGGTTTTGTAGAGAAAGGGAAAGAGAAATTTGTTTGCAAATTGAAGAAAAGTTTGTATGGTCTCAAGCAAGCCCCGCGGCAATAGTACAAAAAATTTGACTCTTTCATGATGAATAATGGTTTTTCTAAAACCACTTCGGACCATTGTGTGCTTGTGAAAAATTTCCCGAATGGCAAATTTATTATTCTTTTGCTTTATGTTGATGATATGTTAATTGTTGGTCAAGATTCTACCATGATAAGCAGGTTGAAATTGGAGTTGAGCCAGTCTTTTGCTACGAAAGATTTGGGGCCGGCAAAGCAAATTCTTGGTATGAAAATTGGTCGTGATCGCAAAGAGGGGCTGATTTGGTTGTCTCAAGAAAGTTACATTGAGAGAGTTCTTGAGAGGTTCAACATAAATAAAGCAAAGTCGGTTGGTTGTCCACTTGCAGGTCACTTCAAGCTTAGTTCGAATCAATGTCCTACAAGTGAGAAAGACAAGGAAGAGATGCTGAAAGTTCCTTATGCTTCAGCAATTGGTTCTTTAATGTATGCCATGGTTTGTGCAAGGCCAGATGTTGCTCACGCCGTTGGTGTGGTGAGTCGTTTTCTCTCTAATCTGGGTAAAGAACATTGGGCAGCGGTAAAATGGATTTTAAGGTATCTTCGAGGGACTTCGAAGGTGTGTTTATGTTTTGGGGATGGTAAGCCGATGCTTGATGGGTTCACAGATTCTGACATGGCCAGTGATATTGATTCTAGGAAATCTACTTCGGGGTATTTGATGACTTTTGCAGGGAGAGCTGTGGCATGGCAATCTAAATTACAAAAATGTGTTGTTCTCTCAACTACCGAAGCTGAATTTATTGCCATTACGGAAGCTTGCAAAGAAGAGTTATGGTTGAAGAAATTTTTGCAAGAGTTGGGTTTGAAACAAGAAAAATATGTGCTTTATTGTCATAGTTAAAGTGTGATGTTGGCCGAAAGGTACCACATTGAGGCCACTTAAGTTACAGTTTTAGTCTTTCAATTTTATTTATTTGGAAGAGATGATGTGTTTTGTGCACTTGTACAGATTTGGCAGGAAATATGAAACTTCAATCAAAAGCAACGCGAAAGCAGACTCCCCGTGCGAGAAGTGAAAAATCCGAGCTGGCCAAACTACCGCATGTGCGGCCAAGCTTCACCGCACGTGCGGCCCACCACCGCACGAGCGGCCCACACGACCGCAAGAGCAGCCCACCTAGGGACGCGTGCACGGACTTTTTGGTCTATTTTGCTCCAAATAAAAGAGAGAAAATTAGTCAAACTTAGGGTTCAAAAGATCAATACAGAATAGAGGGAGGCTAGGGTTTCAGGGAGAGGATAGTCTACCAAAGCTTGAAGGACACTTCTATGGAGGTTTCTTCCTCATCTTCTTCCTCTGTCCACTCCTCCATGAGTGGCTAGTCGTCTTTTCTAGGGTTTGATGAAACCCTAGCCATGTAATGGAATTTGTCATGAGCTTTAATTGTAAATTGGTTTGAATGAATGTATGGATGTTTTAGAAGTTTATAAATAATTATTTCGTTCTTCTCTTCAAGCATTCTACTCTTTGTGATTGTTTAATGCTTTCCATACATTAGTATTCTTTGTGTTTGTATTCAAAGTACGAGACGAGTCATACTATGAGAGACAGGTCGTTTTGCTAACATAGTTTAGAGCAAACAACTCGTACTACTCAGGATGATTCATGTCTGTACATTGAATACAACAACCCTCTTGATCAATATTTCAAACTTGTAGTTGTGAAATATTGGGTTGTTCAAACCGAATTGCGATTGGTGGTTGATGTTAAGTCTCATTCATGTGGTTAGTGGTGAATTCTCTACCCTAGGATTTTTCCCCCAATTCAGTAAATCTAATTTCATATATTATTGATAATTTAATTCCTTAGTTTAATTTATTCGTTATTAAATTAGGTTATAAACAACCAATCTTCTTATCAAAATTAATTTAGGAATTTGACAATTAAATTAGTTTAATTTCACAATAGTCCCTGTGGATCAATACCTGGACTTGTCATTATTCTAATAGAATTTGGTATAATTTAGTATTTAATTTTGGTGTGTTCAACGACCCATCAAATTTTGGCGCCGTTGCCAGGGACTTCTGGTGAAATTAGTTAATTTAAAGTTACATTCTTATTTTAATTTTTAGTTTAGGATTTTATGCTTTTGGTGTTGCTAAGTGTGCAGAGCGTTTGAAATTGGAGCTATCATTGAAGTGCAAGCGAAGCGCAACCGAGCTTAAAAAAAAAAAAAACAGCAACACTAAAGTGAGTAAACAGAAGCAAACACTTACAAGCAAAGCACCAAAGTGCTAAAACGAAAGTCAAAGCTCAATTGGGGGTTGGAGACAATGTCTACACGCCAAGCATCTGCAAGACGAGTAAAGCGTTTTCGTTAAACCGCTGTAAGTATTTCTCTTTTAGTATTCTGCTTTCGTAACTTAGTGCACCGAGTCGAATTTATTGTGTGTGTATGGGTAGTGTATGCACAGGCATCGTTCTTGTCACCCTGAATTGTGGTGTTTGGACCTTGAACTAGAAAGGACCCTTAGGAGACTTAAAGCTTCTGCCCGTGTTCCTAGGCTTGAGTATTCATATCCATACATTGAGCCATTAGAGATGACAGATCCTAATGTCCCGAATGTGCCTAACCGGACCCTTAAGGATTATTTTACACCCACTGCATATACATCACCATCATGCATCCAATTGCCCAACACCATTGCTGCTCATTATGAGATTAAGTCCAGCACCATACAAATGCTTCCATCATTCCATGGACTAACTCATGATGACCCTTATAAGCATTTGAATGAATTTCTGGAAATTTGCTCGACAGTGAGGATCCAGAATTTCACAAATGAGGCCTTAATGTTGCGATTGTTTCCATTCTCGTTAAAGGATAAAGCCAAACACTGGCTAAATTCTTTACCTGCTAATTCAATCACAACTTGGGACCAATTACAGCAACGGTTCTTGGAGAAGTACTTTTCCATAGGTAAAACCAACCAACTTAGGCGAGTCATCACAAACTTTGCTCAAATGGATGGCGAGCAATTCCATGAGATGTGGGAAAGACTTAGAGACCTTCTCCAACAGTGTCCCCACCACCAAGTGCCTGATTGGCAACTTGTTCAAACATTCTATTATGGCTTAACTGAGCCACACCGCCAAATGGTGGATTCATCCTGTGGTGGGACATTTATGTCTAAAAATGATGCAGAGGCATGGCAATTGTTTGAGAACTTAAGTGATAATTCCCTTCACCATGTCTCCGCAGCCCGGCAAGTCCGGCAACCTGTAGTTGGAGCCCCGAAAAGAGGGGGCATTTATGAGGTCGGGCAAAACCTAGAGTTAGCCCAACAAGTAGAGGCATTGTCCCGCAAGATGGACCAATTATTAGCTACGGGACATGCCCCTACCCAGCAAGATCAGCCTCAATTTCACGAGGCCTGTGTTATTTGTGCGAGCCCTGCTCATGACTTGAGTGAGTGCCCTTCGGCATCACAATTTCCGGAGTTAGTCCAAGAGCATGTGAATGCAGCTCAAGGATTCTCCAACCTGGGTAATGATCCATACTCCAACACATACAATCCGGGATGGAGAAATCACCCTAATTTCTCATGGAGACCTCATTCACAAGGCACTTCTTACAATCCTCCACCACCAAGGCAGAATTTCAATAATTTTGCCAACCAATCATCTTACTGACCACCGCAACCTTATAGACCCCCACAACCATACCGGCAACCACAACCACAACCCCCGCCTGTTCCCCAGGGCAACTCTGCCTTTGAGACTCAGGTGTTGGAAGTTCTCTTAAAACTTAAGGGGTTAGCACCGATAGTTCACTCCCACACTCACTCTATTGCCAAGATAGAGAACCAATTGGGTCAAATGGCTAACAACATGAATCGGAGAGAGGAGGGAAAATTACCAAGTCAAACTGTGGCCAACCCTAAGGGACAATACGGGGCAGAGAGTTCGGGTGGGAATGGAAAGCAACATGAGCAAGTGCAGGCGATGGTTGCTTTAAGAAGTGGTAGGAAGTTAGAGCCTCAGTCAGTTGCGTCTGATGCAACTAGAGTTAGGAAGGGTGACCACGGTGGTTCACCTAGTGAGAGCAAGGGTGAGTGGGAAACACTTAAGAGGGATGATTTAGTCCCTAGTACTTCACTTGAGCCCAAGGCACCATATGTGCCCAAGGCACCCTTTCCCCAGTGCCTTGACACATCGTCCCCTTTTAATAAGAAGGCGGCTTCTATGGAGGCAATGATGGAAGTCTTTAAGCAGGTAAAAATCAACCTCCCCTGTTGGAGGCAATTAAGCAAGTACCATCATATGCCAAATTTTTGAAGAACCTTTATACGCAAAAGCGTAAATCTAGGACACGTGTGTCCCAAAAGGTCCTACTCACGGAGCAAGTAAGCTCCATCTTGTTGAATGACACACTTCTAAGCTTAAGGACCCGGGAGCCCCAACCATTGCATGCATTATAGGGGACTATTTCATTGATAGGGCCTTATTGGATTTAGGGGCTAGTGTTAATTTGTTACTGTACTCTGTGTACGAGGAATTTGGGCTTGGTGAGTTGAAGCCCACTACTGTTACTTTTTAGTTGGCTGACCAGTCCCTCAAAGTGCCACAAGGCATGATTGAGGATGTGCTAGTTAAGGTTGATAGGTTCTACTTCCTTGCTGACTTTTTGCTTTTAGATATGGAACCGGTAGCTAGTTCTAGGAAACAAATCCCGGTGATCTTAGGTCGACCTTTCTTGGCTACGGCCAATGCTTGCATTAATTGTCGGACGGGGGTGATGGAAGTTTCATTTGGTAACATGCAAGTGAAACTTAATGTTTTCCAAGCATTACAACAACCTCATGAGAGAGAGGAGTGCTTATTAGTGGATGTTGTGGATGAGATTGTGGAGGAGACTTTGCCCTCTATTCTTATAGAGGACCCTTTAGAGGCTTGTCTAGCTCATTTTGGGTTTGAAAATTTTGATATAGATGGGTCAGTTGAGGAGGTAAATGTATTGCTTAATTCTTCTTCTACACCGGATTTTCCTCCATGGAAAGCCCGGTTTGAGTCATTTCCTCCTCTGTCGAGAGAGCCTGCCATACCATTTTTGGTCACACCACCTACACTTGAGTTGAAGCCACTTCCGGCCACACTCAAGTATGCATTTTTAGGGCCCCAGGAGACTTTACCAGTTATCATTGCATCTGACTTGACTGCGGAGCAGGAGAGTCAGTTAATAAGTGTTCTCGTGGCACATCAGAGTGCTATAGGGTGGTCAATGGCTGATTTGAAAGGGATAGATCCCTCCGTGTGCATGCATTATATACATCTAGAGGAGGACACCAAACCTTCTCGCGAAATGCAACGGAGACTGAATCCTAACATGAAAGAGGTGGTGAAAAATGAGGTATTGAAATTGTTGGATGCGGGTATCATATACCCCATCTCAGATAGCAAGTGGGTGAGTCCCACACAAGTGGTGCCTAAGAAATCGGGCATCACCGTTGTTGAGAATGAGGGAGGAGAGTTAGTCTCCACACGAACTACTACTGGGTGGCGAGTGTGCATTGATTATAGGAGACTAAATTCCTCGACTAGGAAGGACCATTTTCCCTTACCTTTCATTGACCAAATCCTAGAGCGGTTAGCGGGGCAGGGTTTCTATTGTTTTCTTGATGGCTATTCGGGGTATAATCAAGTCCTGGTGTACCCCGCTGACCAGGAAAAGACCACATTCACATGCCCTTTTGGCACTTTTGCTTACAGGCGCATGCCCTTTGGGCTATGTAATGCACCAGCGACCTTTCAACGGTATATGATGGCCATTTTCTCCGACATGGTGGGGAAATTCTTAGAGGTTTTTATGGATGACTTTTCGGTGTTTGGACCGTCTTTTGCGGAATGCCTTAGTAACTTGACTAGAGTGTTAGAACGATGTACTGAGGCAAACCTAATCTTGAGTTGGGAAAATAGCCATTTTATGGTTCGCGAGGGTATAGTGTTGAGACACATTGTGTCCCCTCAAGGTATAGAGGTTGACAAGGCTAAGGTTAACCTCATTGCAGGCCTTCCTCCACCCAATTCCGTGCATCAAATTAGGTCTTTCTTAGGGCATGCAGGTTTTTACCGTAGGTTCATCAAAGACTTTAGTCAGATATCACGTCCTTTGTGTAGTTTACTAGTTAAGGACGCGCCTTTTGTCTTTGATGAGGCATGCTTAAAGGCATTCGAAATACTAAGAATGGCCTTAACCACCGCCCCAATCATGAAATCACCAGATTGGTTGCTTCCCTTCGAAATCATGTGTGATGCCTCCGATTATGCTGTCGGGGCTGTGTTAGGCCAAAGGGTCAATAAGGCACCATTTGCTATATATTATGCTAGTCGCACTCTCTCGGATGCACAATTGAATTACACTACCACCGAGAAAGAGTTGCTAGCTGTGATCTTTGCCTTAGACAAATTCCGATCTTATCTCCTAGGTTCCAAGGTCATAGTCTTCATTGATCATGCCGCTTTGCGGTATTTATTATCTAAGAAAGAGACCAAACCTAGGTTGATTAGATGGATTTTGTTGCTTCAGGAATTTGGCTTAGAGATCCGTGATAAGAAAGGATCCGAGAATGTGGTGGCGGATCATCTCTCCCGAATCCTTGTTGAGTATAATAGCGACCCTCTTATTTTGCATGATTCGTTTCCGGATGAACAACTCTTTGAGCTGTCACAAGCGACCCCCCCGTGGTTTGCACATATTGTGAATTACTTGGCCATTGGGCAAATTCCACAGAATTGGTCTAAGCAAGACAAAGATCGATTCTTTTCGCAGGTCAGGTATTACTTTTGGGAGGATCCGGAGTTGTTTAAATATTGCTCCGACCAAGTGATTCGACGGTGTGTGCCGGAGAGTGAGGTGCATAGCATTCTTACATTTTGTCATTCTTCTGCATGTGATGGTCATTTTAGTGGGCATAAAACGGCCGCTAAGATTTTACAGAGTGGGTTTTATTGGCCCATAATTTTTAAAGATGCCCATCAATTTTGTAGAACTTGTTTGCGCTGTCAGCAAATGGGTTCGATGTCTCGGAGTGACATGATGCCAATGTCCCCTATTCTTGTGGTAGAAATATTTGATGTGTAGAGGATTGATTTTATGGGCCCTTTCCCATCGTCGTTCGGGTTTGAGTACATTCTTTTGGCAGTAGATTACGTGTCTAAGTGGGTGGAGGCAATAGCTACCCGAACAAACGATCATAGAGTGGTAATCAAGTTTTTGCATGAAAACATCTTTAGTCGTTTTGGGTTTCCTAGAGCCATAATAAGTGACCAGGGTACACATTTTTGTAACCGGTTCTTTGAGTCGGTAGTTAAGAAATACTCTATCACTCATAAAGTTGGCACTCCATATCACCCTCAAACTAGTGACCAAGTGGAAGTCTCAAATAGGGAGGTAAAACACATAATTGAGAAAACGGTGAGACCGGATAGGAAAGATTGGTCACAACGGTTAATTGATGCATTATGGGCTTACTGCACTGCTTATAGGACACCCATTGGGATGTCACCATATAGAGCGGTGTTTGGCAAAGCTTGCCATCTCCCGGTTGAACTTGAGCACCAAGCATTGTGGGCCATAAAGAAGTTTAACTTCAATATGGCCGCAGCTGGGCTCAACCGGAAATTGCAACTCAATGAGTTGGAGGAAATCCGGAATGATGCATATTAGAGTTCGAGAGTTTTTAAAGCTCGGACTAAAGAATTCCATGACAAGCACATTAATAAAAAATCTTTTGAACCCGGCCAAAAAATGTGGCTTTTTAATTCAAAATTGAGACACTTTTCGGGTAAGCTAAGATCAAGATGGGATGGCCCCTTTGAGGTTGTTGAGGGATTTATTCATGGCGCCGTTGAGGTGCGAGATCTAAAGACTGGCCACTCTTTCAAAGTGAATGGCCAAAGATTGAAACCATATATAGAGGGGATTGGGAATGGGGATATGATTGAGTCCATTGCTTTGATGGACCCATTTTACTATGATTGATTTCTTATTCTCTTTTCTTTCCCTTCTATGCTATTCTATTTTTCATTTTTCTTGTTATACTTTACTTGCGTCTAGGAGACTTTAAATCCTCCAAAGGTGTAATTCCTTTGGTGTTTGCCGTGCCCGAACGGCATCTGACGGTCTGGTATAGCCACCTAACCCTGTTTGTAGTGAGTTCCTAGGAGACCAACTGAGACGGTGGAAACTAGAGTTCGAATGACAAAGCCTAGAACACAAAGGTTTGGAATTTCCGAGACTAGAGTCTGGTTTAAATACCCAGGGGTGTGGAGATTGCTTCAAAATTACCTCGGCTTGAACTCTGTATGGCAGCCCCATAGGTTGAGGTAGCTTTATGCGCCTTGATTCTGGATATCAAATCAACCTACTCTGTCACCCTGTTGGAGAATAGGGAAAGTTACAAACATAGTTAGGGAGAAAAGTAGTACCCGTGGCTTTCGCGTGAAGATTATACCTTTAGTGGGCATTCCGTTATGTTCTCATGTGCTATATTTATTTCGGATGCCAATTGAAGGTAGAAATGGTTAAGTATATTTGGGTTGTACTAGCCCGAATGCTATAAACTACGCTGGGTTTTATTACTTGGGGGATTCTGAAGTGGCAATTTTATGCCATAACTTTGGTGCCTTTTGTTAGGTGCTGGGAGTTAGTTTTCTATTTTCTTGAAGCATGTACGCTTGCGAGTCCTTCTTGTTTTTGTTAAACTATGCTGTTGCAATATAGCAGAAAAAGGTTATTGCATGCGTGTGGGTGGAAGGGACCCTCGGTAGCCTGCGTAAGGCATTGATGTGTATTTTTATTTTTAGTTTGTGGCACATCTCTTATTAACTAATTTCTGAGATGCTTAGCTCTTTGTGGTCTCAGTCATATTTAAGAGTAATTTAAGATGATTAGAACTTTGTGGTTTTTGTCAAAAAGCATGCTTCTTAGTTTAAGTTCTTTGTGTTTAAATAAAAAAATAATAATGGGGTGTTATACTTGTTCAATTAATAATAATAATAAATAAATAAAAAAAATGAGCCCAGACCGCTCGAGCGGTTGGGCTCGCCGCACGAGCGGCCCAGCTCGAGATGCATACTGCTTAGCGCCGCTAGAGCGGCCCAAAATCATCGCTCGGGCGGCCCACTCAGCGCACGAGCAGCCCAGGTCCAAGCCAAAAAAAAAAAAACAGCCCAGACCGCTCGAGCGGTTGGGCTCACCGCACGAGCGGCCCACACCAATTTGGCTACTGTCTACGGCCGCTGGAGCGGTCCAATCTCGCCGCACGAGCGGCCCACTCTTCAAAAAAAAAAAAAAACAAGTTTTGTTTTGTTTTTTTTTTCTTATTCTTATTTTTTTTAATTTAATTTAATTTTTTTAAAAATAAATACATAAATAAATTTTAAAAATAAATAAATAAAAATACATAAATAATAATAATTTCATTTTATTTATAATTTATTTATTTTTTTGTATATAATTAAAGAATAATAATAATAATAAATAAATAAATAAATAAATCGTATTTTATTATTTTTTTTATTATTTATTATTTATTTTTATTTCCTATTTTCGAAAAAAAAAAAAAAAAAACAAACCTTATCTATCTCTCTCTCTCCCTATCCCAATCACTCTCACTCTCAGATTTCTCTCTCTCTCTCTCTCTCTCTCTCTAAACCCCACAAACCCACCATCTTCACCATCTTCTTCTTCCTTCTTCTTCTTCCCTTTTCTTCTTCTTTCTTCTTCCTTACCACCATCATCTCACCGCCGGCGTCCTATTTCCTTGCCGTCCATCGAATCTCCGGTGACCACCATTTTTTCTGGCGAATCATCTTCCTTTTCTCTCTTTCTCCATTTTTTTTTTTCAAGGTAATTTTCTTTTCCTTTCCTTCTTTGTGTAGATTTGGGGGTGTAGGAGTATATTTGTGGAGCCTTTGTTTTTATTATTGTTGTTTTAGTAGATCTGGCTCTTACTTTAAAAAAAAAAAAAAAAAATTTGCGCATCTGGGCAAGAACACCATCGCCGCACGTGCGGCCCTCTCCGGCGCACATGCGGTCCATGCCGAAATATATATAAAAAAAAAACATTCAGAAATAAAGTTAATAATAATAATAATAATTTAGTTTTTTTTTTATTATTTGCTATATTTGTTTAGTTTAAATTGCTTCATCGGTGATTCTGGTTAGTTTAATTAGTTAGTGGATTTTTTTTTTTTTCTATTTTTTTTTCTTTTTCTTGTTTAGTTAGTGTTTTCATTTTTATTTTTTTTATTTTATTCTATGATGTAATTGTTCATTTAATTATTAAGTAGTTTAGTTTTTATTTTATTTTATTTTCTGAATTTTTATTTAATTTTCTTTTCTTCTAATAAAAAAAAAATGTTTAGTTTAGGTTATTTTATTCTATACTTTAGTCTCTTTTGTAATCTAGTTATTTTATAGTTTAGTTTATTTTATTTTATTTTATAGTTTAGTTAATTTAATTTAATGTCATTTTTATTCATTTATTTAATTATTTTCGTTTTTATCTAAAAAAAAAAGGAAAAAAAGAAAAAAAAAGAGACAATTGGTGGTGTGAGGATGATGAGATTTTGAATGATTTATGCATCCATACTATTTCTGATGAGTGTTAATATAATGGTTCCACATTTTTAGTTGTGTTGGTTGAACTATTTTGTGCAGATATGGTTTCATCATCCCGCCGAGCACCCAAACGGCCTCGCAATGCCAACATTGCATTCAGGGATATGCCAACCGATGCTTGGGCCACCAAATCGGTTACATGTGATACATCCTTTGATGTGGACTTCTTTCGTCGCCATCAAACCACTGCGTGGAGTATTCAACAACCTGAAGACCGGGGCCTCCTGGACATCTGCACAGTCACTGAACCGGCATACCCGCGCATTGTGCGCTTCTTCTATTAGCATATATACGTCAGCAACGAGGCCCCGGGAGCTCTTTGCTCCCTTGTTGACGGAGTGGAGTTAGTGGTTACTCCAGCTTCAATTACCGAGGTCCTCCACTGTTCCATGGACCCTATCACTGCAGAACAGTTCCCGGTATTCACTCGGGAACTCACCATCCCGGAACTAGTGACTGGGTTTTATGAGGGGCGTCAAGAGGATGACAACCGTACGAGCATCCGGCGGGCTAATTTACCACGCCGCCTTCTCTTCCTCGATGTGGTATTGAAAAAAAATGTTATTCCTCTTGGCCACAAAGAAGAGCGGCGAGGGGACTTCCTCCGTGCCTTACATCATTTTGACTTCGGATTTTGGGTTGACATCCCTACCTTGATCTACAATCAGATGTATCGAATCCTAAATGAAGTCAAAATACGCAATACCTGGGGCAGTTCTACATGGTCCCTCCCTTTTGCCAACCTCATTACCGCCCTCATAAAAGCCCAAGAGACATACCCACTGCGGGCCAATGAGGTTCAACTTCTGCCACCCATATTTTATGGTAGAACCCACTGGTGTCAAACCACTGCTCGCCTGTCGTCTCCACTAGTTCTTCTCAAGGCCCCAGCGAATCCTAATGATGCCCCAATCGAGCCCGCCGCCGCACCAGTGCCAGCACCACCGCACCACTGCACCAACGCCAGCATCACCGCCATTCCGTATGACGAGGGCGCAATATCAAGCTATTTTGGATAATCAAGCCGCCCTTCAGCAATCTATGGTTGATCTCCGGACCGACTACCAGGCTTACCGGGATTATTCATAGGCGATGTTTGATGGGTATCAACAGTCAGTTGCCTCTCTGCACACTGACTTCTATGCATACCGGGATTCGAGTGGGCAGCGATTTGATCAGTTTGATCAGCGGTTTGATCAGTTTGATCGGCAGTTCGATCAGCATGGCACTAGGGTTCATGATGAGGCGTTCGAGACTCGGACACTGATGCATGCCCTATTTGAGCAGCATTTCCCACCACCACCGCCAGATCCACATCAGTGATTTCTGTATACTTCCTTTATTTTCTTTCCTTTTGTTTTGTTTTGTTTTATTTTCTTTTCCTTTCTCTTTTATATGTACCAAAAAAAAAAAAAAATTCAAAACAACTGTGTTTGGGTGTCCTTGCCTCGCTGGATGTGCGCTCCTGCTGTCTGGTAAGATCCTCTCTCTCATTTTATTATCTCATGTCTACTTGCTTACATTGAGGACAATGTTATATTCCAGTTGGGGGGGGGGGGGGTGAGGGTATTTGTAATAACTATTCATGTCTGTCCTTACTGCACTTGATTTGCACCACTTCACTTAATGTTTACTTTGTGCCAGTATGGTAATGATATGAACTTATGTTAATTAGGAAACATAGTGGGCTTGTATGAAAAGGGTTTGTTGGGTAAATACTCACTTGTGATGTTTGCACTAAGATAGTTGTTTGTGTTTGTGGTATTAGTACACTTGTCATAAGTATGCCTTAATTCAGATGAACACACTATCATAGCAGTGACCTCTTTATTATAATCCCTGGTGTACATCATTGATAATGGTTGAGGTTGCAGAAAAGAATGAATGAGTAGCCAAGTTTCTTGTTAAAAAAAAAAAAAAAAAAAAAAAAACACTTGACTTGTTTGGGTTCGTAGCCTCTTTAACTCGAGTTATTAAGCCCGTAGGGGTGTCTCTACACCTAGTGCCCTAAAACCATCTGGTTTGGGAGTCATTGGCCCAAAACTTGCTACATGAGTTAATTAGAAAGTTTAAGGGATTTGGACATTACACAGTTAAGGAAAAATAAGAAGAATGACTAGTTCGGATTCGTAGCCTTTTCAGCTCGAGTTATTAAGCCTGTAGGGGTGTCTTTACGCCTAGTGCCCTAAAACCGTCTGGTTTGGAAGTCATTGGCCTAATGCTTGTTACATGGGCTGACTAGAAAGCTTAATGGATAAGACATTGCACAGTCTTTCATGTAAAAAAATAAAAATAAAAATAAAAATAAATAAAAAAATTTGAGACGCTTGGTTACAACAGTTTAGTTTTTCTGTATATGTTGAGTGTTATTATGGGTTACACTGGGCAATTATAGTGGACAATTAACTAATATGGAGATTGCACTTTATACCGAGGGTACTAATGATGTGTCTACTAGCATTCACAAGTACAGGGAACTCTACTTTTGTATTAACTGAATTGTGGTTTAAGCTCAATAGATTCCTTCATACTTGCCCACTATGCCTTCAATGACTCATCATGTTTTAATATCACACTGTAGTGGCACATAAGTTGGTTGTTTTGTGGAGTAGTGTGGTTAATTGTTGTTGAGCAGATATGAATATGTTGATGTTTGTGGGTATCATTTCTGAAAACCCTCACGAGACTATACTCGTCCACTTGGGGTAACCTTGTGGTTTAAAGGCTTGTTGCATATGCTAAATGCAATCGTGATCCCTACGAAAGTGATTGAGAGTATTTTACTTTTCTTATTTCTTTTGCTTTGCTTGAGGACTAGTAAAATGTAAGTTGGGGGGTGTGATATTGGCCGAAAGGTACCACATTGAGGCTACTTAAGTTATAGTTTTAGTCTTTCAATTTTATTTATTTGGAAGAGATGATGTGTTTTGTGCACTTGTACAGATTTGACAGGAAATATGAAACTTCAATCAAAACGAGCGCGAAAGCAGACTCCCCCTGCTAGAAGTGAAAAATCCAAGTCGGCCAAACTACCGCACGTGCGGCCAAGCTTCACCGCACGTGCGGCACACGACCGCACGAGCGGCCCACCTAGGGACGCGTGCACAGACTTTTTGGTCTATTTTGCTCCAAATAAAAGAGAGAAAATCAGTCAAACCTGGGGTTCAAAAGATTAATACAGAATAGAGGGAGGCTAGGGTTTCAGGGAGAGGATAGTTTACCAAAGCTTGAAGGACACTTCCATGGAGGTTTCTTCCTTATCTTCTTCCTCTTTCCACTCCTCCATGAGTGGCTAGTCGTCTTTTCTAGGGTTTGATGAAACCCTAGCCATGTAATGGAATTTGTCATGAGCTTTAATTGTAAATTGGTTTGAATGAATGTATGGATGTTTTAGAAGTTTATAAATAATTGTTTCGTTCTTCTCTTCAAGCATTCTATTTTCTATGATTGTTTAATGCTTTCCATACATTAGTATTCTTTGTATTTGTATTCAAAGTACGAGACGAGTCATACTATGAGAGACAGGTCGTTTTGCTAACATAGTTTAGAGCAAACGACTCGTACTACTCAGGATGATTCGTACCTGTACATTGAATACAACAACCCTCTTGATCAATATTTCAAACTTGTAGTTGTGAAATATTGGGTTATTCAAACCGAATTGCGATTGATGGTTAATGTTAAGTCTCATTCATATGGTTAGTGGTGAATTCTCTACTCTAGGATTTTTCCCCCAATTCAGTAAACCCAATTTCATATATTATTGATAATTTAATTCCTTAGTTTAATTTATTCGTTATTAAATTAGGTTATAAACAACCAATCTTCTTATCAAAATTAATTTAGGAATTTGGCAATTAAATTAGTTTAATTTCACAATAGTCCCTGTGGATCGATACTTGGATTTGCCATTATTCTAATAGAATTTGGTATAGTTTAGTATTTAATTTTGGTGTGTTCAACGACCCATCAAAGTGCTATTCACTTGAATAAAAATTCTACTTTTCATTCGAGATCGAAACACATTGATGTGAGATACCATTGGATTCGTAATGTGTTAGATTCGAAATTGTTGCAACTCGAAAAGGTTTACACGGATGATAATATTTCAGATATGTTGACTAAGACTTTGTCGAGGGATAAACATTTGAAGTGTCGAACTTTGGCAGGTATGGTTGATATCTCCACCTAAGTCGGTAGGGGGAGAATTGTTGGGTATACCTCCTTATTGGAGTGTGGGACCCAATTGGTTTTGGAAAAAGAGTTTAATTTTGTTTAGTATTAATTATAATATATTTTTATATATTATATTTAATTTGTGGAGACTCAATCCAATTTGGAAACAACTAAGATTTCATAATAAACCCTAGATTCACAATATTTTAGGGTTTGTTTTTGCTCATCCCGAGGTGAAGAGAACGGCTGCTATACATACTCCACTTTGGTGAAATCAATTATTTGGGTGTGTGAACAGTGGAATTAATTTGGGTGGTTCTTTGCTTCGTTTTCGGTGTTGATTTGGTTCGTTATTTTGGATCTTCTACAACTCTGGCTCTGAAGATTTTTGTTCATCTATTTGGTGAGGTCTTTCCTCTTGTTTATTTGTAATTATTTGGAATTCACCTAAGGGTGGTTTTGTGAGACCATTAGTGTCTCATTTGTAATCGTTTGGAACTTATTTGGTTGATAGTAGAATCGGATTTCGATCCCGTGGACGTACATCACATTGAGGGAATCACGTAAAAATTCTTGTGTTACTTCTGATTTAATTTTTCCGCGTTAATTTTTTTTCCCATTGATTGATTTACTTATGGGGAATCATAGATTTTCCCTAACAATTGGTGATACAAATGGTTATGAATTCTTGGGCTCAATAATCATCACCAATCAAACGGTTCAGAGTTGTTTATGCTCATAGTCATTGCTTATAAATAAAAAAATATATGCCATAAAACAAAGCTGAAAATGGTTCTTTGGCTTTAGGAACAGTTATCAGTGTGACTTGAATACTATATTTAATATCTAGGTTCTGGTTCTCAGCTGTGCTCCTTTTGTTCTACATGTTTCCCTGTCATTTGTCTTCCCCGGGGTTGGCATTTTATACAAAATTCAAATCTATGCATCAACTCACTTTTGGATTTTTACCCAGGGATGAACTGGGTGGTGGGAGAATATGGGCTTTTATCCAACCTCTAGTTTATTTGGTTATATTTCTGTAATTGTTTTCAATTTCTTCTTTTTGATTTTTTCTACTCTTTATTTTATGTTCTAGTATTGATAAAATTATCAGGAATTCTTTGATACAAGTTCTGATCGATATGTTAAGCATACAGGATATTCAAGGTAGGTGTTTTTTTGCCAACCTGTCCAAACCACCCATGCAACCTGCCCTATTCTGATCTGACTTGAGCTTGGGTTGACTAATGTTTCTTGTTCTTTGGGCATTCTCCTATTTTGGTTTGGTTAGCCAGCTTGGTGCAAGGCTAGCTTTCAATCAGAGCTAATTCTCTGGATTCATTGTTCTGAATTAAAGTATGGTGATTGGACCCCCGCCCTAGTCCCCCAGATTGTAGTCTAATAAAATAATGGCCAAAAAATGAATAGTAAGAATACACAAATCATAGAGTGTTCACAGCGTTCTACACAAATCAAAGGCTCTGGTCTTGAAAAACTCAGGTCGAGGTTCCACAAATTTATTTATTTATTTTTCCTGTAATTTGTTTTTGAAAGATCCCACATTTATGATTTGAAATTTAGGGTTGTGTGCTTTGCTTATTTTAGTCATTGAGGCTGAACTGCTGATTTACTACTGTAAATAGCTTATTTACAATTTTCTTCTTAAGAGTTGATGCATTTGCTGAGAGAAAAACGTTAAAGAAGATTGTTGTTTTAGTTATCATGATGTCCATGGTCTTCCTTGATGAAAGTTTATTATTTTTTGAAGAGCTCATGCAGTTAATTTGTGCAGAATTGTCAAGGGGATACGTTCAGATGTGTCAAATGTTGTTAATGCTGATGAGTTCGAATACAAAGATCTTGTTGATGGTTCCATCTCAAAGCATCAGGGTATTCGGTATCTGTTTGGAGACGGGTCACGATTGGTAAGGGGCCTCCTTTTGACCATTCACTCTTCAAAATTCAGTTTAGGAACACTGGTAGATGACTGCCAGTGTCAATTAATTTCCTGGTTCTATCCACTTGGTTGTTAATCATTGTTGATACTACATTCTAGGTTTTCCGTCTTTCCGGAACTGGCTCTGAAGGTGCAACCATTCGTCTTTACATCGAGCAATACGAGAAGGATCTGTCAAAAATCGGGAGAGATTCGCAGGAAGCACTTGGTCCACTTGTGAGACATCCCTAACAATTATACTGGCAATTTGTTACTGCTCCTGATTATTTTTCTTGCTAACAATCTGGTGTGTTTGGTCTCAGGTGGAGGTTGCTCTCAAGCTGTCTAAGATGGAGGAATTCACCGGCCGACCGGCACCAACTGTGATTACATAGATTCGTGATACTACACACAGCATCAGAATGTATGTCTTCTTGAAAATAAAAACAAAGTATTTGCCTATTTCAGATCATGTATACCATCTACAACTATACTAGATGTATCCTACATATATATATATATTGCCACTCTGATGCCTCTATAACAGGCTTATAAGAGTAGTGTGGATTGGAGATGTTTGGTAAGCCAATTTTGTCCAGAAATAATATGAATGTTTTCAGAGTACTTGGTGTCTATCTTTCAATCTACGGTTAATTACACTGAGTTTTCTGAATTATCAATACGTATTACCTTTCTACAACTTTAAAACTATATATGACTTCTCAACTATAAAATTGCCTTACGTTAATGCTGTTATATAGTGAAAGTTTTACTAATGCAGTTAATATTTAAAAAAGAAAAAAAAAAAAGGTTATTAAGAATGTTTTTTAAGTTTTAATAATTGTCAAGTGATTAAACAAATTTTAAATTTAAATTATGACGATGCGATAATTAGATGTTGTTTGAGATTTTCTAAATAAGTATATTTTTTGACTTTCTATAAAATATAAATTGGATTTGAAGTGATGTGTTAAAGAAGTGATGTGATTTAAATAAGATGATATAATTTAAATAAGATAATAATTTTTTAATTTTTTGACTTTTTTATAAGTTGTCAAACCTAGCCTTAGGCCAAGTTTGGGAAGACTAAATAAGTGCACTTTTTGTCTTTTTTGACTAAAAAATTGAGGTTGAAAATATGGATGTTTGGGTTAACTTTTTGACTTTTTATGGAAAAATGTGTAATAAAAATTGTGAAAATTAATTTTTAGAGGAAAATTTGAATTGGAAATTGTGCAGCCGTAATTGTTAACTTTTGGTGAATAATATTAACTTTTTAACTTTTTAAATAATTTTTTAACTTTTTAAATTATTTGGAAGTACCCAAACAAGTTCTTAATAACATTTACTTGACTTGTGTGGATCAAGCAACGACATGGCGTCTGCGGATCCAACCTTGACGTGGTCGGTCAGAAAATTGATTGGTTGGTCTGGCATACTATGTGGTCATAAATTTGCATGTCTTTTTATAATTTTTAATTCCTTAACACACCCTTTTTTTTGAGAAGTGAATTATAATCTGCTCTCTAAATTATAATTCACTTTTCTCTCTCACAAAAAATAATTTATAAACAATTTTTAATTAATTTTTAATTAAAAAATTAATTATAACCATCTTCCTAAAATAGTCTACAAAATTGTAGTTTCATTTCCTTTATCAATAAGAACATAATTAGGATTCGTTTGGGATGTAAGTTAATTTTTTAATTTTTTAGTTATTTTAGTTTTGGTTAAAAAATTTCGTTTGTGATAGGTTTTAGTTTTTTTGACTTTTATAAGAGAAAAAATAAAATGATTATGATTTGGATGTGATCAAGGTTTTGAAAAGCGGTTGTGGTCGCTGTAACGGAGGCGATGGCGCGATTGCGGTAACCGGAATTGTGATTTTTTTTATTTTTTGCACAATTTCAAAAAAAATTTACCGATACGTATATTTTTTTTCCATGATCATATTTATTAGGTTTAAAATAAATATTGATCAATTTTTATAAATTTTTAAGTGTGATCCAATATATTTCATATTTTTAAATCATTATAAACTGAGTTTTTTTATATTTTATTTTAATAATTAATGATTTTATATTATACAAAAAATCAATCACTAACTATTATATAAACAATGACAAAAATAAGAGCTGGGCCTTCATGGGCCTCAGTGCGAAGAGCTGAGTAGAACGGCCATAAAGTTACTCCGGTCATTGAAAGGACTTAGAGTTAGTCCAGTCTCAAGCCCAGAAGTTAGACCGGTCCGAAGTACTCTTGTTGTTAATCCGGTTGAAATGTGCTTTGCAGTCAAACCGGTTTAAGGGTGCTTTGAACTTACACCGGTCATGGCGCAATGAAACTAGACCGGTCTAAACCTTGATAGAAGATAGTTCGGTTTTTAGGCGTGCCGTGGTTAATGGAAGAGGAACTAAGGGCAGAGAACCGACCTAAGTTTAGTTCGGCTAAGTATAAGCCATGATTACTTCGGTCGTATGGTAGTCCGGCCGTGGTGAGACCATCTCACTTGGTTTAAGCAGTGAGGGGGGTGTTGGAGGATAAGCACTATCCTTCAGAAGTATGAATCCTAGGAGGACTCTACATGGAGGAGTAAGAGTCCTACTTGGATTGTGCCACACGAAACCTATAAAAGCTCATAAGCATCACCTATGGAGAGGTAACACAATTTTGATTCCCGAATATACAGAGCTTTTGTCTATTTGTCTAGTTTACTGACTTAGGCATCGGAGAGGTTTCCGGCACACACCGCCGGCTAACTCACGTTTGTATTTTCAGGTTGCAGAACGACGACGTACGGAGGAACACAGATTTGATCAACAGGATTATACGAGAAGGTGTATTTCTTTCCCGTACAATTGGCGCCGTCTGTGGGAATTCAGACAAGAACAAAACCTCTTGATCAGACTTTTCCTCTTAAGAATTAATGGCACACAACGAAGAGTTGCCACAGTCCGCCATCGACGGACTAACACCAGAGAGAGGTGCGAGGCGCGAAGGTTTACCTCTCGTCCCTCCTATGGCGGAGTTGGAGCCACAGCAACAGAATCCCAGGAGGGATAGAAGGGAAAGAAGGCGGACTAACAGCCCTCGTCACTCTCGTTCGCAGAGTCCAGAAAGACAATGGCGACGGATCGATCCTCAAACTCTGGAGGACCGTGTGAAGGAACAGGACGAACTAATACGACGGATGGCGGCGGACATGGAGTCCATGAAGCGTCAGATAAAGGCCAAAGAAGTGGCGACAGGAGAGGGGCGCAAAGGCAAGACGCCCCCTCGTCGCTCGGAAGATCGTAGTAGGAACACCACACCTTCGCATGCAGAGAGTAAAAGCCTTAGGACAGGCGATACTCAATCCAGGTCTTCCAAGACTCGTCACTCCAGGTCTGAGAGGACGAGATCTGAGAGGTCCTACACGGAAGGGAGCACTTATTGGCCTTCACATACGCACCAAACAAGGTCCAGACAAACAGAGTTGCCCAGATCGTCCAACCTACGAACCGTGTTAGAAGAGAAGGCACGATGGAGGGAAGACGCCAGGGCACGCGATCCGCATAGAGTTTCTGCCTTACAGCGGTTGGCTCCTCGGACGCACGGAAGCGTCGAGGTTGGAATGCCAATACCGCGCCCCGCCTACGAACCAACAGACAAGGCATTGGCGAGGCTGCAAACCTCACCGTTCGTTCCGGCAATAGAGAACACACCCTTACCATCAGGCTTCCTTCAACCCAAATTTACTACATACGAGGGGAAGACGGACCCCTACTCACACTTGAGCCACTTTCGCCAGGTCATGGCTGTATACCGGCGAAACGAATCTTTGATGTGCATCCTCTTTCCATCTAGCCTTGGCGATCTAGGCTTGACTTGGTTCGAAAAACTTCCTGAAGGCAGCATAGCCTCCTGGGCGCAATTGGCGGAAGCGTTTGTAACCAGGTTTAGAACAAACACTAAAACCCCGGTAGAGATTGACCAACTACTCTCCATCGACATGGGCGACAAGGAGACCTTGAGATCCTACAATAGTCGCTACTGGGAGACCTTCAACCAGATTGGGGACTGCCCCACCAATCTCGCCATTGCACAGTACAAAAGAGGTCTTCCAGTCGGCAACAGACTAAGGGACTCAATCACCATAACACCGCCCCTCACCATGGAAGCCTTGATGGAGAGAGTGCATCAGCACATTAGGGTGGAGGAGGATGGCGCACGTGCCAAAGCAAAATCTGGCACGACCACAGTACCAGAAAAGAAGGCCTCAGCAAAGGTTAACGCGGTAGATCGTCCGAACAGAAACAGGCGTGGCAGGCCAGACAATGGAGAGGACCAGGATAGAAGATGGTTGAGAGTTTGCACTGCCATAACCACGGTCTTCAAAAAATCGATCTACCGAATTCTAAGTGAAATAAGAGACGAACCTTTCGTCAGATGGCCTGCCAAGCTAGGAGAGGCCCAGAAGGACTACGACGAGAGGTTGCGGTGCACCTTCTATAAAGAAAAGGGGCACCGCACTGAGAATTGCACGCCATTGCAACAACACCTGGAGGAGTTGGTGGCAGCAGGTCACTTAGACAAATACATTGAATGTAACAACCCTCATTCTTGACTTAGCTACACTTGCATACACCTATGTATGATCTTGTCTTGATGTGTTGTGAATCTCATTGATCTTGTTTCGACTTGCCATGTTTAAGTATTGCTTGCTTGATTTTGATCCTTGCTCGGTTGTGGCCGAGATCACCTTGAGCATTAGTTCACTTTTGAGCTTTTGTACTTAGAATCGTTTTGGAACCTTGGTTGACCACCACCTTGACCTCGGCATGTTCGCCGAGATGTCACTCTTTGGGCCGTCGAGCTTAGAGCAGAGGCCGAGATGTTTTGCATTAGTAACCCCCTGTCCCTGGGGCAGGCATGACCTAGGCCGAGATGTGGCACACCCAGGCCAAGGTGTGGTACAGCTTAGTCAAGTGTCGTCCTCCCTAGCCGACGTCTTTGTTATCCAGTTTGCCGAGGACTTGACCTTGGCCGATGTCCTTGATTGCCGACACGCTTCGCCTCAGCGTGTTGTGTACGCTTTGTCAGAGACTTGTCTTGTCAATCAGTCACCTTTTGGGCTGAGCCAACCCGGTGACGACACGTGTCCGAGCTAAAGCTTTTAGCAGCCGACAGCCTTAGAGACAAATCATTTTGTCTCAATCTTTGCTTTGTTTTAGAGAGAGAAGCTCTCAAGTTTGAAGGAAGAACTCTAGAGAGAGAAGTGGAGTTCGAGCTCGATCTTGGAAGATCCAGCCGTTAGATTTGAATTCAGAGGTTAGATTCTTGCTCTACTTTGGTTACTCTTGTTGGTTATCTAGCTGCATTGCATGATTGAGTTTGTTTTGCATGCCATGCATCGATTTGAAGTTGGTTTTGAATGAGAAAGATGATATTCATGTGTTCTTGAATAAAGTCTTGTTTTGATCCGAAAGTTTGGAACAAGAGCTATGTTTTTGTGTTTGTTCTTGCATGTTCTTCTTGGTTGGGTACCCAAGTCCACGTTTTTAAACTCTTAGCATGAAAACCCCAGATTTCGTATAAATAAGCTAAGATTTCAGCATGCATGATCTTGATGATCTTGTTCTTCATGTTCCTTGAAAGGAAACTCAGGCTTTTCCTAACTTTGCTTTGATCGTGGCCATCGAGTCCGCACCTCGGCGGGGAGGTGTAGGACCTCGACTATACCTGGATGGTACCCAGTGTGTTTCCCAGAGATGGGAAATAATGTTTGACTCTTAGCATGTTTTGCTTACTTTTGACTTGGATCCGGTGGGAGTGCCGAGATCATTGCATGTATGTAAAGCTCGTTTTGAGAGTATGATTTGCCATGTGATTGTAGGACTTTGATCTTTGCTTGAGCCTACACCTGAAGACCGAGGTGAGTGGTGCTTTTAATAAAGCTATGTTATAAAGCTTTTGATAAATCTTGTTTGTTTCGCTTAATAAAAGTATTTGCTACGCATGAATGACTAGCCTATTTTGATGTGATGAATATGAGCTTGTTTGATGGTATTCTTGAAAGTCCCTTGTGCTGGAGGACGTTAAACTTTCGCAGCACTAAGAGTTAAAAAGGGTAAGTATGAGCTTGTCTTGATGATGTCCTTGTAATGAGTTTGAGCCTTGTTTTGATATCCTTAGAAAGTCCCTTGTACTGGAGGACTCTAAACTTTCGCAGTACCATCTTGTTAAAAAGGATACGGTCCTTTCTTGAAAAGATAAGGGTTAAAGCGGGCTACGGGCCTAAGTAACACCAGTCCCTTGTGCTAGAGGACTTTAAACTTTCGCAGCACCGCTTGGTGAAAAAGGGCTGCGGGCCTGAGTCACATAAGATGGTCAAAAAGGGCTACGGGCCTAAGTGACATGAGATAGTGAAAAAGGGCTACGGGCCTAAGTCACAAAAGCAACAGGTTTGGTAAGAATGTGCTTGATGAATATGGTTCACCCCCTTGACTTGATACAGCTTGTTATGAATTGCCTGGAGGAGGACCTCGGCTACTACTTGTATGATCTCGGAAATGCTTTGACTTGTAAGACTTGATAGATGAGTACGGTTCATCTCTTGATTTGATATAACTTGCTATGTTTTGCTTCGGATGGAACCTCGGCTAACACTTGAATGGTTTGGTATGCTTTGTTTTGAAAGACTTCGGCTATTATTCATGCAAACCTTTATTTCTAGTACCATTCACTGAGTTCCCAAGCTCACCCCTCTCTATATATATGTAGGTGATGAGCAGGGCGGCGACGACGCCTAGAAGTACTTGTAAAGCTTGTTTTGGGATTTTTTGCATATATCGGCCTTGTTTTTGTGATTACCTCGGCATTGTGTATTTACGTCGGCAGATCTTGAAAATTATGCTTCTTTGTTTGTAATCGTTGTATTTTGTATATGTCGGCTGAGAAGCCTTTTGATCAGGATGTAACTTGACTTTTGTTTTGTTAGCTGCCGAAGTGCAGTCATGTTCTGTATGTCATCACATTTGATCTATGCACTGCTCTTATGGACCATTTATATTTGATTTATTGCTTCCGCACTTGTAAGCCCCATATGTTATACTCTGCTGTGTGTGAACTTTTGTAAGAGGCCTTTGGTGAATCTCGGATTTACTGGCCATCTCGGCACCAAACTACTAGGGGCGGTTTGGGGTCGTGACAGAGTGGTATCAGAGCACAAGTTCCTCATAATACGTTATTCACACACCTTGAGTCCTAAAGAGCATAGGATTCCCCTTAGAAAGATGTTAAGACTGCATCATAGTGCTTGCTATTTGAACAAGGTGTGCATTGTCTTGACATGTTTGTTTGTTACTTGCCTATGTGATTATTTGCTTGTTTTGCTTAAAAGTCACACTTTGTAAACTCATAGCATCATGAGGAGAGGTAGACCTCCACTTGGCCGAGATAGGCCCGATGACAGATTGGACCGACTGGAAAGGTTATTTGAAGGTTTGGCCCGCGAGATGAGGCAAACCAGGCAGCCGTATGCTAGTGCTACTTCAACTCAGGCCGAGCAGACAAACGGCCGAAATGTAGTTCCGCCTCCACCTCCCCCAGTGCCCCAAGTCGCCCCACAGCCAGCCTTATATGGGGATGGCACAATAGCTTTGATCAGGGAGTTTAAGAAGATGAGACCACCGAGATTCTCTGGAGGTATAGAGCCGATGAAGGCTGAGGCATGGGCTTTGGAAATGGAAAAGCTGTTTGAGATCTTCCCTAGCACTGACACTCAGAAGGTGACATTGGCAACCTTCACATTGGATGATGACGCTCGCAGATGGTGGTTGATGGTTCGAGAAAGGAATCCAGACTTAACCTGGGCTAGATTTTTAGAGTTGTTCTACAAGAAACACTTTCCATTAAGTGTACGGAACCGTAAGGCTACGGAATTTCAGACCTTGTCTCAGGGCAACCGAACGGTAGCAGAATATGATCGTGCCTTTACTGAATTAGTAAGGTTTGTACCTCACATGGCTAACGATGAGTATATGAAGGCAAGGAAGTTTGAAAGTGGACTCCGAGTACCGATTCAAGATCGGGTTAACTTGCACGACCTACCGACCTACGCCGAAGTATTGGACAAAGCCATTTTGGCCGAGGCTAACTTGAACAGATACCAGAGCTCGGGAGAGAACCAGAGGAAGAGACAGAATTATGACAGTAGCCGAGCTCAGTTGGGCGCCAAGAAGAGACCGAACATGGGCAGTACTAGTTATCGAAGGCAGGAAGGTAATGCTAAGCCGATGTGCCCAGATTGTGGGAAGCAGCATTCCGGAGTTTGTCGTCGGACGTCTGGAGCCTGTTATGAATGTGGTGAAATGGGGCATTACGTGAGAGATTGTCCTAAGGGAAAGACTGACAACAGCAAGAAAGGTGAGAACACCTCGGGCACCGTCCAGAAAGGCAATGCTGAAAAAGGGCCGATGGGACAGGGCAGAGTGTTTGCACTAGTGCCAGGAGATACTCAGAATACTGAAACTGTGGTGTCAGGTATACTTCTAATTTGCTCCCGAGATGCTTATGTGTTAATTGATTCGGGTTCTACGCACTCGTTTGTTTCTACTAAGTTTGCCGAGAAGATTAATAGGAAATTAGAACCTCTTGATTATGTGCTATCTGTGTCTACCCCGTCTGGGAGATCCGTAATTGTTGCATCCATTTATAGAGCATGTGTTGTTGTTATTGAGAATGTTGAACTGCTAGTTGATTTAATGCCTTTGGATATGGATCATTTTGATGTTATATTGGGAATGGATTGGTTAATAGCAAATCATGCATTCATTGATTGTGTTTCGAAGAGTGTTACATTGAAACCCCCAAACTTGGCCGAGGTTATTTTCCATGGGAAAGGGGTAGTGCCCCCACCTTATTTGATCTCATCCGTTAGAGCCTGTAAGTTAATTCAAAAAGGGTGCCGAGGTTATTTGTGCAGTATATTGAAGGATCAGGATGGAAATGTTAGTTTAGCCGACATCCCAGTTGTTAGTGAATTCGCCGATGTCTTTCCTAATGATTTACCTGGCCACTTGGTCGATAGAGAAATAGAGTTTACTGTTGATATCGTGTCGGGAACACAGCCGACCTCTAAAACACCGTATAGAATGGCTCCAGCTGAACTTAGAGAATTGAAACTGCAGTTACAAGAACTATTAGATAAAGGATTTATTAGGCCGAGCACTTCACCTTGGGGAGCACCCGTTTTATTTGTTAAGAAAAAGGACGGCTCACTTCGCCTTTGCATCGACTACAGAGAACTTAACAAGGTCACCATTAAGAACAAATACCCACTACCTAGGATTGATGATTTGCTTGATCAGCTACACGGAGCACGTGTCTTTTCTAAGATAGACCTTAGGTCGGGCTACCATCAGCTTAAAGTTAAAGCCGAGGATGTTGAGAAGACTGCTTTTCGGACAAGATATGGCCACTATGAATTTCTAGTGATGCCTTTTGGAGTAACCAATGCCCCTGTGTAGACACCCCATTTTTGACCGTCCTCAAGACTTGGACGTCACCAATTGAACACCCGGTGATTATCCATGTTTGTGTTTGTTTTGAGTTCCCGGAGGTCCCGACTGCGCGCCGTGCCTCAGGATCTCTTAACCGGTTTGTTCTGTGCTTGGTTTTTCACCAAGACTTGTGTGTGTTTGCATTTGAGGGTAGGGGAAGGCTTGTTAGCCATCCCTAGAACCCACCGGCTGCCCCACACCTCCACCGGCTATCCATAGTAGCCATCGGCACTTTTTTACCCAAATCCTTGGCCGATCGGCACTGTATGATGCCGGCCGGCACATTTTTGTGCCGGTGATTGTTTTTGCCGGCCGGTGACCCTTTTGAACCCCCCTGGGGATGGTGCATGCCAGCTGTGCTAGCTGGATTACACCATCACTCCTCCCCGTGCATAACATTGCACCCTTTGCCCTTTGAACCCCCTTAAAGCTTCTAGAAGCTTGACCCCTTTTGGCCAAGCTTCTTGGAGAAGCTTGGCCAGCTGTCTTGGCTTCCCTTAGAAGCTAGGAACCCTTTGCACCCCTTGACCCCTTTGCTCTTACTTAGCCATTAAGTTTAGAGCCTTATGTTGCCTATATAAGCACCATTCATCTCCATTGCTCAAGGGTTAGCAACTTTAGGTCAAAAAACCAGAGCTTATACATACATTCTCTGATATATATCCATATATATCTATATCTCCCCCTCTCTCCTCTTGTGTGTGTGTTTTAGGCCCAAATAGTGTGTTTTACCTCACTTTTGCACCATTACACACACTATTACACCTAGCTCCGAGATTGGGAAGCTTGGAGGTCTGTTTTGTGTGATCTTGGACTGATTTTGATCACTAGGAGAGGGCTGGACCATCTGTTCTTCATTGGATCTTCAAGGGTGAGCTTTTCACTTTAGTTTCCCCATTCTTGCAACTACTTTCTACCCTTCTTGCTTTGTTTTTTTGGCTTTGTGCTTAACATAAAAAAGTCTTGTTTTTACTTGTTCTTGAACCTTCATCAAGGTCATTTTATGGTTTGAGTTAAGCCTCATCACTTTAAGCCTTGTTTGGCCATCTTTGGTGCCTTTTCTTAGGCCTTCTTGTTTTGGTGTTCTTTGATCTTCTCACCACTGAAAACCAGTGGGTTTTCAGTGGTGAGGATGATATTTTCGAGCCTCATTTAGGGGAGAGACACCCCTCTCCCCTTGGTCCTTTATTTGCCTTTGTTTTGGGCTCATAGCATAGCATGTGTACATGTTTGCATTTGGCTTCATTTCAGGACTTTTTGGGCTGTTTTAGGTCATGTTTGATCTCTATTTTTGGTGGGAATTGTAGCCTCTAACATGCTTCTCATACTTCCTTTGAAATGCTCTCTTGTGCCTAAAAGTATGCCATGTTTTGAGGCCATGATTTTTGCATGTTTTAGCTTAGTTTCATGAAGATACTAACATTGTTTTGCCATATTAGAGGGCTGTGAGCCACTGTTTTGGCCATGTTTGGCATGCTTAGCATGGTTGCCTTGCTTGTTGGCTTGTAGGCCTTGTTTGTATGGAGTTATAGCATGCTTAACTTGTCTTTATCTCATGATTTGGCATCATATTAGACCCTATTTCAGTCTATTAGTCATGTTTGTATGTTGGCATATGTGGCTTAGTTCATGCTTTAAGGGTGTGCTCTTGTATGCTTTAAAGTAGGCCCGTGCATGCTTCCATGTTTGGTGCATTTTTGGGGATGCCATGAAGGGGGTTTGGGTGCTATTTTGTATGCTAAAAACCTGTTTTGGTTGCCTCACATGTGCCATGATTGGTCTTATTAAATGGTGATTCAATGTCTCACTTTGTGCCTTAGCCTTGAACCTTATGGCTTGCATGCTTGTGTAGCATTTTGTTCATGTTTTGAGGCATGTTTTGCCACTGATTTAGGGAGTTTTGAGGGCTGCCTCATTAAGCTTAGTCTACCTTTGCATGCTCATATCATGGTTGTTGCATATTTGATTGATGAAACCTAGTATACATGCTAGTTCCATGCCTAATTGGTCCATGTTGCATGACATTTGTACCTTGCATACTTTAGCTTTTTTTTGCATGCCTAACATGATAGGTTGCATTGCATTTGAGCCATGTTGCATGAGTTGCATTCCATGGTTTGGTTTGGGGTTGTCAAACCAAGCATGAAGATTGAGAGGAGTCCACACTTGAGTGGTGAAACTTGTCTCAATCCTCAAGTCCCTAAGGCCCTTGATCTCCACATGATAGGGACTTAGTATTCATTTGTTGTGTTGCATGCATATTTACATTAAAATGAGCAATCTTGGTTCCTTAGGCTATCATGCATCAAATGCACAATTGATAGCCCTAGAACCAAGAGCCACACCCCTTTGAGTCCCTAAACATGATAGGAGGTGTTGGACATGCTCACATTTGCCCAAAAACCATGCCTATGCATTGCTGTCTGTTGCTGCTGCTGTCATCTGTCTGGTGCAGGAACTTTCTGCCGACCGGCAGAAAATAGTGCCGACCGGCACTATTTTTGTGCCGATAATTACCAAGTTCAGCCGGTGGCCACTGGAAGAAGCCGATGACTACACTACCCAGCCGGTGGATCGTTTCAGGCCTCTTGGAAGATATTCTGAAGTTTTTAGAATTTTTGGAGAGGCAGAGCAGTAAAAACAGAGACAGTAGTGCCAAGGCGTGGGCTTTTCGGGCAAGGCGGGCATCGGGCATGCATCATTCGCGCATCCCAAGGCAGGGCCGAGGCCCCATTTCATTTCATTTAGATGCTTTAATTTCAGTACTTAGAAATTTGTAATAATTTATTTATTCATTTATTCTTCGGTCTGTATTATTTATTTATTCGGTCCCTCCGAGTGAGGGCAAAAATGTAATAAGTGTGGGTGAGTGCGTGTATGTCTTCCAACCCCCATTTCTTTCTCCCTTTTATTTACCTGCTTGTGATGGTAGATTAGGGCATATTTAATTTAGCATACCTTATGCAATGCATGCGTGCATCCATGCATTTGTTGACATGCATCGGGCTCGGTACATCATACAAACTGCATCGTACTTTCAATTCCAAATTGAATACGTGATAGTTGTTGCATTTCATGTGCCATGCTTAGGATAGCCGAGCCTGCCTAGATTACATCTTTGCATGTGTTGCATTAGACATTTCAGTATGCTTAGGACCATGCATGGATTTCTAATAAGCTTCTGTTTTGGCTTGGAATACTAGGTGAGCTTTTATGCTTTAGCATATCACATGTGTGTGAGTGTTGCCATAATAGCATGACTACCATGAGGCTAAGTGCTTATGTGATATAACTGCTTGAATGCCTGTGGATGGAGGTTGAATTACCTAAATTGGGACAATGCATTAAAAACTGTGAGTTTTAAGCCCACTAGATAGTGGCAAAACCGTCTTTTCTAAAAGCCCGCTTAAGAGTGGCAAAACCTGCATTTTAGCCTACTCGCGAGTAGCAAATCATTTTCAAAACAAACACGTGGTGTTTTGTTCCAACTTAGGCGATTTGGTCTATACTTGTTTGCCGCGCGCATAACATAGTAATTCTAGGCTAACAACCGGGATAAGAACACATAAAGTTTTCAAAATTGGATATCATGGTTAGTAGAGGCCGGTCTTCGGACCGGGCGAAAGGGGGTGCTCATAGCTGACCTTCCCCGATCGTACCCAAGCTGCCGAGCCAAGTCACTTTGGTGATGACGGACACGTGGCCTTCGGCACCGAGTCAGGGTTTCCTAAATTTCCCATTTTAAAAAATATTTAGGTGGCGACTCTGTAATCTGGCAAAGCAGTCCATGTTTGGCACTACTTTTCAAAAATCTGTTTTCTCAAACGATTTGCCGGATTTGGACTCTTTGGTTCAGATTTAGAACCGCGACACAAAATCGAGTCCGAACTGTAGCGAGGTCCCTCCCGCGGACGTGCTACACCCTGCTGCATTTATGGATTTAATGAACAGAGTCTTCAAGCCACATTTAGATGAGTTTGTAGTTGTCTTCATTGATGATATATTAATCTATTCCAAGAGTGAAATTGAACATGAGAATCATTTGAGACTTGCTCTACAGATTTTGAGAGACCGGAAATTGTATGCTAAGTTTAGCAAGTGTGAGTTTTGGCTTTCTACTATCTCATTCTTGGGTCATGTGATTAATGAAGAGGGTATCTCAGTTGATCCTAGCAAAATTGAGGCCGTAGTGAATTGGCCGAGGCCGACTAATGTTTCCGAGGTTCGCAGTTTTCTGGGTTTGGCAGGTTACTACAGGAAGTTTGTGAAGGATTTCTCAAGGATTGCAGTCCCATTGACACAACTAACCAAGAAGGGAGCACCGTACGAATGGACTGAAGATCGGGAGTCAACCTTCCAGGAACTGAAGACGAGGTTGGTTACAGCACCAGTACTTGTACTTCCATCAGGTAATGAAGAGTTTCATGTCTATAGTGATGCATCACACGGGTTTGGGTTGTGTATTAATGCAAAAGGGTAAGGTCATAGCCTATGCATCCCGTCAGTTGAAGCCACATGAAAAGAATTATCCTACCCATGATTTGGAGTTAGCAGCCGTTGTATTTGCTTTAAAAATTTGGCGTCACTACTTGTATGGAGCTTCTTGTCAGGTTTTTACAGATCACAAGAGTTTGAAGTACCTGTTCACGCAGAAAGAATTGAATTTGAGGCAGAGAAGATGGCTCGAGTTGTTGAAAGACTACGATATGCAAATTCAATATCACCCAGGAAAAGCTAACAGCGTAGCCGACGCGTTGAGCAGAAAGTCAGTTGGGAGTTTAGCATGCCTATCAGTGATAACAGTGGAACCAACGGTTGTTGAAGAAGTAAAGGCTAGACAAATGGAGGATGTGTTCTTCAAAAGGGTAGCCGATGAGATTGTTACCGAGCCGAGATCAGGGTACACTTTTGAGAACCAAGTGCTCAAGTTTGAAGGAAGATTGTGTGTAGCCGATGTCCCAGAGTTAAAGAGAAAAATTTTGCAAGAGGCTCATAATTCCAAGTTTGCTGTTCATCCAGGGAATACCAAAATGTACCAAGATGTGAAACAGACCTTCTGGTGGCCGAATATGAAAAGGGAAATAGCTGAGTTTGTGTCTCAGTGTTTGCATTGTCAACGAGTAAAAGCAGAACATCAAAGACCGGCAGGACTTCTACAACCTTTGCCGATTCCTGAGTGGAAGTGGGAGCACATCTCCATGGATTTTGTGGTTGCTTTGCCGAAGACACCGAAAGGTATGGACTCGATTTGGGTTGTTGTTGATAGATTAACCAAGTCAGCACACTTTTTGCCTGTTAAGACTACCTTCAGTGCCGACCAACTTGCCTTGTTATACGTGAATGAGATTGTTAGACTTCACGGAGTGCCGATGTCAATTGTGTCAGACCGAGATCCGAAACTCGTTTCCAGATTTTGGCAGAGTCTACAGAAAGCTTTTGGAGCCGAGTTGAGGTTTAGTACTGCTTTTCATCCTCAGACAGATGGGCAAACAGAGAGAACAATTCAGACACTCGAAGATATGCTGAGACTTTGTGTATTGGACTTCCAAGGAAGTTGGGGAATGCATTTGCCTTTAGTAGAATTTGCTTACAACAACAGCTATCAAGCTAGCATTGGCATGGCGCCATATGAAGCTTTGTACGGAAGAAAGTGTAGATCGCCGATATGTTGGACCGAAGTTGGGGACAAAGCTCTGCTTGGTCCCGAGGTGATTCAAGTAACAACAGAGAAGATCAAACTTATTCAACAAAGGATTAGAACTGCACAGAGCAGACAGAAGAGCTACGCCGACCAGAGAAGGAATGAGTTAGAATTTGAAGTGGGAGATCATGTATTCCTAAAAGTTTCGCCGATGAAAGGAGTTTCCAGATTTGGCAAGAAAGGTAAATTAGCACCTCGTTATATTGGGCCATTTGAAATTCTTGACAAGGTCAACTTAGTTGCATACAAACTTGCTTTGCCACCAGAATTGAGCCAAGTTCATAATGTGTTTCATGTTTCGATGTTAAGGAAGTACATTCGAGATCCACAGCATGTGATTGATTATTCTGGGATTGAAATTAATGAGAATTTGGGCTATGAAGGGAAGCCGATGTGTATTATTGACAGACGAGTTAGACAGTTGAGAAACAAGTCGATACCAATGGTGAAGATCGAATGGAAAGAACATTACGGCAAGGATGCCACATGGGAAATGGAAGAAGAAATGAGAACTCGACATCCAGAACTGTTCATGGAACAAGGTAACTTAAGTTTGGGGACCAAACTTCTTTAAGGAGGGTAGGATGTAACAACCCTCATTCTTGACTTAGCTACACTTGCATACACCTATGTATGATCTTGTCTTGATGTGTTGTGAATCTCATTGATCTTGTTTCGACTTGCCATGTTTAAGTATTGCTTGCTTGATTTTGATCCTTGCTCGGTTGTGGCCGAGATCACCTTGAGCATTAGTTCACTTTTGAGCTTTTGTACTTAGAATCGTTTTGGAACCTTGGTTGACCACCACCTTGACCTCGGCATGTTCGCCGAGATGTCACTCTTTGGGCCGTCGAGCTTAGAGCAGAGGCCGAGATGTTTTGCATTAGTAACCCCCTGTCCCTGGGGCAGGCATGACCTAGGCCGAGATGTGGCACACCCAGGCCAAGGTGTGGTACAGCTTAGTCAAGTGTCGTCCTCCCTAGCCGACGTCTTTGTTATCCAGTTTGCCGAGGACTTGACCTTGGCCGATGTCCTTGATTGCCGACACGCTTCGCCTCAGCGTGTTGTGTACGCTTTGTCAGAGACTTGTCTTGTCAATCAGTCACCTTTTGGGCTGAGCCAACCCGGTGACGACACGTGTCCGAGCTGAAGCTTTTAGCAGCCGACAGCCTTAGAGACAAATCATTTTGTCTCAATCTTTGCTTTGTTTTAGAGAGAGAAGCTCTCAAGTTTGAAGGAAGAACTCTAGAGAGAGAAGTGGAGTTCGAGCTCGATCTTGGAAGATCCAGCCGTTAGATTTGAATTCGGAGGTTAGATTCTTGCTCTACTTTGGTTACTCTTGTTGGTTATCTAGCTGCATTGCATGATTGAGTTTGTTTTGCATGCCATGCATCGATTTGAAGTTGGTTTTGAATGAGAAAGATGATATTCATGTGTTCTTGAATAAAGTCTTGTTTTGATCCGAAAGTTTGGAACAAGAGCTATGTTTTTGTGTTTGTTCTTGCATGTTCTTCTTGGTTGGGTACCCAAGTCCACGTTTTTAAACTCTTAGCATGAAAACCCCAGATTTCGTATAAATAAGCTAAGATTTCAGCATGTGATCTTGATGATCTTGTTCTTCATGTTCCTTGAAAGGAAACTCAGGCTTTTCCTAACTTTGCTTTGATCGTGGCCATCGAGTCCGCACCTCGGCGGGGAGGTGTAGGACCTCGGCTATACCTGGATGGTACCCAGTGTGTTTCCCAGAGATGGGAAATAATGTTTGACTCTTAGCATGTTTTGCTTACTTTTGACTTGGATCCGGTGGGAGTGCCGAGATCATTGCATGTATGTAAAGCTCGTTTTGAGAGTATGATTTGCCATGTGATTGTAGGACTTTGATCTTTGCTTGAGCCTACACCTGAAGACCGAGGTGAGTGGTGCTTTTAATAAAGCTATGTTATAAAGCTTTTGATAAATCTTGTTTGTTTCGCTTGATAAAAGTATTTGCTACGCATGAATGACTAGCCTATTTTGATGTGATGAATATGAGCTTGTTTGATGGTATTCTTGAAAGTCCCTTGTGCTGGAGGACGTTAAACTTTCGCAGCACTAAGAGTTAAAAAGGGTAAGTATGAGCTTGTCTTGATGATGTCCTTGTAATGAGTTTGAGCCTTGTTTTGATATCCTTAGAAAGTCCCTTGTACTGGAGGACTCTAAACTTTCGCAGTACCATCTTGTTAAAAAGGATACGGTCCTTTCTTGAAAAGATAAGGGTTAAAGCGGGCTACGGGCCTAAGTAACACCAGTCCCTTGTGCTAGAGGACTTTAAACTTTCGCAGCACCGCTTGGTGAAAAAGGGCTGCGGGCCTGAGTCACATAAGATGGTCAAAAAGGGCTACGGGCCTAAGTGACATGAGATAGTGAAAAAGGGCTACGGGCCTAAGTCACAAAAGCAACAGGTTTGGTAAGAATGTGCTTGATGAATATGGTTCACCCCCTTGACTTGATACAGCTTGTTATGAATTGCCTGGAGGAGGACCTCGGCTACTACTTGTATGATCTCGGAAATGCTTTGACTTGTAAGACTTGATAGATGAGTACGGTTCATCTCTTGATTTGATATAACTTGCTATGTTTTGCTTCGGATGGAACCTCGGCTAACACTTGAATGGTTTGGTATGCTTTGTTTTGAAAGACTTCGGCTATTATTCATGCAAACCTTTATTTCTAGTACCATTCACTGAGTTCCCAAGCTCACCCCTCTCTATATATATGTAGGTGATGAGCAGGGCGGCGACGACGCCTAGAAGTACTTGTAAAGCTTGTTTTGGGATTTTTTTGCATATATCGGCCTTGTTTTTGTGATTACCTCGGCATTGTGTATTTACGTCGGCAGATCTTGAAAATTATGCTTCTTTGCTTGTAATCGTTGTATTTTGTATATGTCGGCTGAGAAGCCTTTTGATCAGGATGTAACTTGACTTTTGTTTTGTTAGCTGCCGAAGTGCAGTCATGTTCTGTATGTCATCACATTTGATCTATGCACTGCTCTTATGGACCATTTATATTTGATTTATTGCTTCCGCACTTGTAAGCCCCATATGTTATACTCTGCTGTGTGTGAACTTTTGTAAGAGGCCTTTGGTGAATTTCGGATTTACTGGCCATCTCGGCACCAAACTACTAGGGGCGGTTTGGGGTCGTGACATTGAAGGAGGGGCACAGCCGGCCCCCCAGGACCACAATAACCCCAATGGGTTGCCAATCGACGCCCCACCTCAAGGCGTTATCAATGTAATACACGGAGTTTACGAACCTGAGCGTGTATGCGAGCTCAGAGGATCAATCAAAAAGGCCGAGCATTTAAGAGAAGTACTAAGTGCCCAACTTGCCATCAAGAAGGGAAAGACAGAGGCGACGAACGTCATGTCTTTTTCGGATAAAGATTTGGCAAGGATATATTGCCCTCACAATGATGCCCTGGTCATCACTCTCCGAGTCAAGGATTTTGACGTCAAGCGGATTCTGATTGACCAGGGTAGTTCATGTGAAATCATGTACTACGAAACATTTAAGCAATTGAAGCTACAGGACAAAGACTTGGCACCCGCCGTATCTCCCTTGATTGGATTCAACTCCATGCCAGAATGGCCCGTCGGCAAAATAATCCTCCCAGTCAAGGCAGGAAACGTGACGAAGCAAGTAGAGTTCTGGGTATTGAAAGTCCCCTCCACTTATAACATCATCCTGGGCAGAACATGGCTGCATGCCATGCGATCGGTGGCGTCATCCTACCACCAAGTAATGCGGTTCCCCAACGACACCGGTGTAATAGAAGAAGTCTATGGAGATCAGATCATGTCGAAGCAGTGCTTTGTCACGGTGAATGGCAGCCGCGCTGCCAAAGAATACGTTCATTCGGTAGAAGAACTTAAGAGTAATGAACTGTTCGCAGATGTTGGCAAAGCGGCTAGCCAGAAAGCAGTGGAAGACTTGGTAGAGGTGAGAATAGATGAAAAGAACCCGGATAAGTTCATTTTGATCGGCTCGTCGTTGTCCAGCACTGAGAGGTTAGAGGTCTTAGAATTTTTGACCTCTAACATCGAAGTGTTCGCCTGGACTCCATACGACATGCCAGGCATTGACCCAAACTTCATCTGTCACCAACTCAATGTCCACCCATCCGCCAGGCCAATCATTCAGCGCACCCGCAGATCGGCACTCCACCACGCCGAGATAGTGGCGGAAGAAGTAGGAAACCTGCTGGAGGTAGGAGCAATTAGAGAAGTGCACTACCCAAGATGGATCTCCAACACAGTTGTAGTGCCAAAGAAGAATGGCAAGTGGCGTGTCTGCGTCGACTACAAAACAGTCAACAAGGCTTGCCCAAAAGACAGCTTTCCTCTACCACGAATAGATCAACTGGTAGACCTAACGGCGGGGCACAAACGACTTAGCTTTCTGGATGCATACAGAGGCTACCACCAAATCGCCATGCATGAACCAGACCAGGAGGTCACATCCTTTACAACTCCAAGAGGACTATACTGCTACAAGGTCATGCCCTTTGGCCTAAAAAACGCAGGGGCGACATTCTAGAGAATGGTCACCAAGATGTTTGAACCGTTGTTAGGCAAAACAATGGAGGCTTACACCGACGATATGGTGGTCAAGAGCAAAGATGAGAATGACCATCTCAAGGACCTAGGTGAGATGTTTGAGATCTTGAAGAAGCACAAGTTACGCCTCAACGCGTCGAAGTGTGCATTCGGAGTAGGATCTGGCAAATTCCTGGGCTTCCTGGTGACCAACCAGGGTATCGAAGCAGACCCCTCCCAGATCAAAGCAATCCAGGAGTTGAAGAGACCAAACTCAGTAAAAGAAGTGCAGCATCTCACCGGCATGGCAGCTGCGCTCAATCGATTCATAAGTAGGTCGTCAGACAGACTACAACCATTCTTCCATACTCTAAAGGCCAAGTTTGAGTGGGACGATGAATGCGACCGAGCTCTGGAAAGCTTGAAAGAATACATGTCTTCTCCACCACTGCTTGTAACACCAATTCCTGGAGAAGAACTCTTCTTGTACCTAGCAGTCTCACAACACGCAATTAGCGCAGTATTGGTCCGTGCAGAAGGAATCCAACATCTACCCATCTATTATGTCAGCAAGACATTGCTGGGCGCTGAAACAAGGTACTTGCCACTGGAAAAACTGGCATTGGCCTTGATGATGGCCTCAAGAAAATTGTCACACTATTTTCACGCCCACACTATAGTTGTCCTCACAGCCTTCCCATTAAAAGCTCTATTTGAGAGGGCTAACTTCTCTGGGCGAATCTTGAAATGGGCAGTTGAGTTGGGACAATACGACATCAAGTTCCAACCCAGAACCGCAATAAAGGCACAAGCTTTGGCAGACTTCGTTGCAGAATTCACCCCAGGAAGTCACCATATCTGCCCAGTCGACCTGACTGAAACAACCAAACTAGGGATGAAAGTTGACGTCGGAATAACGCAACCCCTAGTACTAGTCACTCAGTCAGGTCCCAATGTAGACCAGAGTAAAGTAAGGAAGGAAGAAGCGAACCATGCTACACCAAGTCAAGATTCACCAACAAATCAAGACTTGGTACAACCAGATAGCAAGGGGCAAATAGTTGGCATGAACCACGGAGAAGAAGACACCAGCAACGTGGAAGACCCCAAGGCATCATCTGATCCCTTCACTTGCTGGAAGTTGTTCGTCGGGGAGATGTGGAAGCTCTTTGTGGATGGAGCATCCAACCGGCATGGAGCAGGACTCGGTATAGTCCTCATCTCTCCAGACGGCCTAGTAGTGGAGCAGGCAATCAACCTTGGCTTCCCAGCATCAAACAACGAAGCGGAGTATGAAGCGCTTCTGGCAGGTCTCAAATCAGCATTCTACATGAAGGCTACTGAACTAATGGTTTATAGCGACTCACAGCTAGTGGTGAACCAAATATCTGGCGACTACGAAGCAAAGGATGACAGGATGGCTAAATACCAAGAATTGGTCAGAACAGAGATCAAGAAGTTTGAAGTGGTGAGAATAGAACAGATTGGCAGAGAGGAAAACAGTAGAGCAGACGAACTAGCAGGCTTCGCCTCAATGGCAGATACCTCCATCCCTCATCCACTATTGATCGACTACCTGCCTAGACCAAGCATTGAAGACCCAGAAGCAGAAGAGGTATGTTGCGCCGATCTAGGCCCTTCTTGGATGGATCCCATCATATTATTCCTAAAAGACAGCACCCTACCAGAAGAGAAGAAAGAGGCCAACAGAATAAGAGCTAAGTCGCTGCGATTTTGGCTCTCCCTATCCTTGGCATTGTACAAAAAATCATTCTCAGGACCTTACCTAAAGTGTGTCCACCCCAGCAAAGTGGAAGCATTCTTGTTCGAAATACACGAAGGCGTATGCGGAAGCCATCAAGGGGGAAGATCACTAGCATACAGGGCAATTTCACAAGGATATTGGTGGCCATACATGCAAGCGGATTCGGAAAAATATGTCAAAAAGTGCGAAAAGTGTCAAAAGTTTGCACACCAAATACACCAACCTGCCAGAGAACTTCTACCTCTTACTAGCCCATGGCCCTTCGCAATGTGGGGCTTAGACATAGTAGGGCCACTTCCAACAGCACCAGGCAACAGGAAGCTCTTTCTTGCAGCAAGAGACTACTTCACAAAATGGGTGGAAGCAGAAGCCCTGGCATCAATCAAGGAGAAAGACGTGAAAAAATTTGTCTGGCAGAATATCATCACTCGATTTGGCATACCCAAGGCATTAATCTCAGACAACGGCACTCAGTTCGACGGCAGAATTTTCAGAGGCTTTTGTGAAGAGTACAAGATAGAGTTCTACAATTCTACACCGGCATATCCCCAAGCAAATGGTCAGACGGAGGCATCAAACAAGGTAGTCTTGGACGGATTGAAGAAAAGGTTAGAGAAAGCTAAAGGCAAGTGGGCAGAAGAGCTCCCTCATGTTTTGTGGGCTTACCGCACTACGCCTCGACGATCAACAGGAGAAACACCATTCTCCTTAGCTTATGGCATGGAAGCAGTCATCCCATTAGAAGTTAGCCTCCCCACAATTCAGAGCGAAAACTTTGATCCAGACTTAAATGGCGAAGTCATAGCATTGGAGCTTGACCTTGCGGAAGAAAGAAGAGACAGAGCATTGATTCACATCGCCTCCTACCAACAAGAATTGTCCAGAAAGTATAACAAAACAGTGCATCCAAGGCAATTCAAGATCGGAGATTGGGTACTGCGCAAAGTGATGGGAAATACCTTGGTACCAGGAGATGGCAAGCTAGGGCCTAACTGGGAAGGACCTTACAAAGTGGTCGGATTAGCAGGCAAAGGGGCATACCACTTAGAAGATGAGGACGGCAAAGCGATTCCCAAGCCATGGAACACTGCCAATCTCAAGTTATTTTATTTTTAGCTTTTTTTCTTTTAAACATATGTAACCTTTTCCTTTCTCAATAAAACAAGTCAATTCTTTTCAGCATGGTTGTTTTTCTGTAAAAGATAATTTTAGTGGGTTAGGAACATTATAAACACTCTATTATAAGTTGGCTGGAAAAAACCAACTTAGAGGTTGGCTGGATTAAACCAACACCCCTCCTAAGCCCAGGATAAGGATCCAGGCTGCAGGACGTTTGGTCGGAATAACCAAACACTCTATTCTAAGTTGGCTGGAAAAACCAACTTAGAGGTTGACTGGAAAAAACCAACTTAGAGGTTGGCTGGATTAAACCAACACCCCTCCTAAGCCCAGGATAAGGATCCAGGCTGCAGGACGTTTGGTCGGAATAACCAAACACTCTATTCTAAGTTGGCTAGAAAAACCAACTTAGAGGCTGGATTAAACCAACTCTTGTTACTCTTCAGCCGAAGTAAGGGTATGGCTGAAGAGCGGTTGGCTGGATTAAACCAACTCTTGTTACTCTTCAACCGAAGTAAGGGTATGGCTGAAGAGTGGTTGGCTAGATTAAACCAACTGTTTGTACTCTTCAGCCGAAGTAAGGGTATGGCTGAAGAATGGTTGGCTGGATTAAACCAACTGTTTGTACTCTTCAGCCGAAGTAAGGGTATGGCTGAAGAATGGTTGGCTGGATTAAACCAACTCTTGTTACTCTTCAGCCGAAGTAAGGGTATGGCTGAAGAGCGGTTGGCTGGATTAAACCAACTCTTGTTACTCTTCAGCCGAAGTAAGGGTATGGCTGAAGAGTGGTTGGCTGGATTAAACCAACTCTTGTTACTCTTCAGCCGAAGTAAGGGTATGGCTGAAGAGTGGTTGGCCGGATTAAACCAACTGTTTGTACTCTTCAGCCGAAGTAAGGGTATGGCTAAAGAATGGTTGGCTGGATTAAACTAACTCTTAGTACTCTTCAGCCGAAAGAAGTATATCGGCTAAAATAGTGGTTGGCTAGTAAGTCAGATTGACCAACTGAAACCGGAATACGATATCTCGGCCGAAAATATTGCAAGTTACAGGTAGAAGTATGTGAAATAAGGAAAGTAAACCAAAATAACAGTTGAAGCAGTAGAAGACATTGAAAATTCATTACAAGTACAAGCATACAAAACCGGAGTAAGAGTTTAGCATAAAAGATTTTTTCATTGCAGTGCAAAACAAGTTCAAAGGAAGGGCCGCAGCCCGGTTACAAATCCATAACAAAAGAAAGGAAAAAAGACAATCAGTTGAAAAGATCATCAATTTCGGCGTCAAACTCAGCTTCAGCATCAACATAAAGACCGGCTTCAGGCAGAAGCACGGTTTCACCTGGTTGCTCAGTGATCAGGCCTTCCACCGTGGGCTCCGCCCGAACTGTCTGGTCAGCATTGACAACCGGAGTGTCCTCAGAGGCAGAGTCTTCATCAGAGCCTGAACCTTCAAGAAATTGCTGCTGAAGGGCAGCAGCATACTCCGCCAGGGAGCTAGGTATGCAGTAGGCCGGAGAGTTGTAGACCTCGGTCTCAGGACCGTGACCGAGCTTCTCCACAGCTGCCCTCCAGCCGCACTTGAAAAACAGATCCTTGGCGGCTTCGCACTGTTGGGTATAAGCATCCTCTGCCTTCTTGAAGCCTTGCTTTTCGGCTCCTTTTATGCTCTCCTGCAGATGGGTTATCTCGGTATTTTTCTTCTTTTCGATCTTCGCCAGCTCTCGCAGGTATTTATCTTTCAGCTCATTGGCAGCCTTTTGCTTTTCGACTTCGGCCGAACTAACCAGTTTGGTCAGTCGGCCGTTCTCAGATCGTAGCTCGGCCATTTGCTTTCTGGCCTCCTCTAGCTCGGCCGTTTTTTCTTCAGCTTCTCTCATGGCCTCCCTTGTATTTCTCCTCAGCTTCAACACTTTTCTATGTGTGATATTGTTCTTCTGAATGGCCTGCAAAAGAAAAGTAATTTTCTTCTTAAAGCCGAACTGAAAGTTGGAAAAATTAGAGAGATTAAAAAAGGGCAGTGCTACTTACCAGGATCATGGACTTTGTTGAAGACCGGATGGCCTTCAGCTCAATGTTTAGTTGCTTTTGGTGGTGCTCCATGTCTTTGGGAAGACAAACACTCTTAGCTAGATTGAAAGCCATCAAGTGATCCTTTTCGGCAACCACCGAATCCGATTCCAGTATATCTCGATTCTGGTAGGTAAGGTTGGGAGCCCATTTGGAGGTGGCAGCTCGGTCCGAGTGCTCCGGTTGAGAACTTTGTTGAGGGCTTGGAGCAGGGCTTGGTGGCAGAATGGTCTCGTCCTCATCAACAAGTCGTTGCTCGGTTCGGCTAGTCCGGGCACGCTTGGCTGGACGGGATGAGGATGGCTGTTGGAATGGAAGAGCGACCACGGTTTCAGTGGTCTGAACGGTTGGTGGTACATCGGCTGGATTTGTTGTGGTTAACAGGGCCTTCAGTCTACTCCTTTTGGCCATCTCTTGTTCAGCGGTCAAAGGCACTAGGTTGATCTGGGGCAAAGTTGGGTCCGGTTCTGGGGCGTCTTCAAGAAGGAAGTCAGTCACTCTCGCTTTTCGGCGGCCGCTGTATCTGTAGGTCGGTTCGAAATTTAGAAGTTTGGCCCAACTTCTTTCTTTAACCCGTAGTGCGGCGCGGAGGGTATTGAGGTTGGGGTAGCTGTAAAGGGAGTGAAGATGAGCTGAATCTGCATAAAGAAGACAAATTATTAGCTCGGTTCAGAATGGTAGCCGAAACAAAAGAAAGGCATAAAAGAAAACCGAAGTAGTTATACCGAGTTGTCCTTTTTTCCAGTTTATTCTTCGGCCAGGAATCTGGGCTTGATGATCTTCATAATTCCCAGACACCCAGAAAAAATCGTCGTCATTCAAGTCTTTATCCGGCGTATCTTTTATTATTTTTTCTCGGTTGCGACGTATTCTTAGATAATAAACCCAGCCATCTTCTTTAGAGCCTATGGAGTATTGGTGTAATATTTCGGCTAAACCTAGGTTTAGACCGGCTTGGCGGTTTAGTTCGGCTATTCCCATTATGATTCGGTATGAATTGGTGGAAAGCTGGGTTGGGCATAGTCGTGTCTGTCTAAGGAATTCACAAATTAATGGCTGGACTGGAAATCTTAGTCCGGTTTCTATTATTGAAAGGAGGGTAAAAGGTACGAAGCCCTCATTCCCCCATGGTGTGACATCTTTTTTGGCTAAAACAAGTTGGACGTCATCAGGGATGTTGTACTCCTTACGGAATTCAGCCAGGCCTCCAGGGGTTTCTACCAAAAACCTATATTTACGCATTTATTCTATAAGTTAAGAATAAGTTAGTTCGGTCGGAAGAATGTGCTCAGTAGCTCGGTTGAGCGCGCAGAGGAGTGCCTGGGCAACCTAAGTCTGCAAAGTGGAAAACAAAGGTGTTAAGCACAGATCGTTGGCCGTGCTACAAAATCAAAGCAAAGATAAAGAAGTCCTACTTCGGCCTATAGGGGATGCTACAGGGTTTATCTCGGTTCAGCAAAATGCTTGGTAGCTCGGATTGAGCAAGGGGTTCGCTAGATCGGTTTGTGTATGGGGTTGGTTATCTCGGTTTGAACTACGGGTTTTGTTACCTCGGTTGAGCCTCTAGGGGCAGCTTTCTTAGTTTGGTTCAAAATAAGAAAGCTGGCTTAGCCCCGAAGACTTAGCTCGGTCGAAGGCTAAGGATTCCAGTTTTCTAAGTTCAGACTTAGTTCGGTTCGATTATATCGGCTAAGGTAAATCAGAAGATGGTGACCTGAAACTACTGATATATTCACAAGTTCTAGTTCGGTTATGATCTGGCTATATTCGCACTTAAACGCAAACAGTATCCTAGTTCGGTTGCTTCATGATTGTGGATCAAAATCAATGTTCTACAGGATATTTTGTGTGTTCGAGTGTTCTATGGCCAAGTTTTTTCAGGAAAAACACAAATGGAAGCAATAGGGTGTTTTTCAAAAACAAACGCAAAAAACTATGGATTCAACGAAAGCAAAAACGAAACAAGAAAGATGGATTTGCTTACCAGATTGAAGCAGGAAAACTGGAAGTAGAGGCAACTGCAGCGATGAAGAACACGAAGCAAGCTTCACAGTTCCAAGAATCGAAGAACAATGGAGCTAGAGAGAGGATGAACAGAGTATAGTGAGATTCAAAATGAGAGGATTGTTTTGCGTAAAAGGCAAAAAAGGGCAGGACTGTTCAAATCTTGCGAAGTACGAGGGCGGCGTGACAGCTGCAAAGAACCAATCAGAGGCTGCCACGTGTCCTTGGAAGGAGAAGCGTTTCAGTTGTTGCGACTGAAGAGACGTTTTGACCGGACATGCACAGCTCGGCTTCAGTTTAGCTCGGTTGGAAAGGCTAAAAGTAGCTCGGCCGAAAAGGCTTCAGAATTTTTTAGCTCGGCTGGAAAGGCTAAAAGGTTTTTTTAGCCCGGCTGGAAAGGTTAAAATTTTAGCCCGGGTCGTAGACGGGTAATCCCTATCATGCTGCGCAGATGGAATTAAGGGGCAATTGAGAGGGTAATTTATTTGCAAATAAGGCCGAGCTGGGCCTTCATGGGCCTCAGTGCGAAGGGCTAAGTAGAACGGCCATAAAGTTACTCCGGTCATTGAAAGGACTTAGAGTTAGTCCGGTCTCAAGCCCAGAAGTTAGACCGGTCCGAAGTACTCTTGTTGTTAGTCCGGTTGAAATGTGCTTTGCAGTTAGACCGGTTTAAGGGTGCTTTGAACTTACACCGGTCATGGCGCAATGAAACTAGACCGGTCTAAACCTTGATAGAAGATAGTTCGGTTTTTAGGCGTGCCGTGGTTAATGGAAGAGGAACTAAGGGCAGAGAACCGACCTAAGTTTAGTTCGGCTAAGTATAAGCCATGATTACTTCGGTCGTATGGTAGTCCGGCCATGGTGAGACCATCTCACTTGGTTTAAGCAGTGAGGGGGGTGTTGGAGGATAAGCACTATCCTTCAGAAGTATGAATCCTAGGAGGACTCTACATGGAGGAGTAAGAGTCCTACTTGAATTGTGCCACACGAAACCTATAAAAGCTCATAAGCATCACCTATGGAGAGGTAACACAATTTTGATTCCCGAATATACAGAGCTTTTGTCTATTTGTCTAGTTTACTGACTTAGGCATCGGAGAGGTTTCCGGCACACACCCGCCGGCTAGCTCACGTTTGTATTTTTAGGTTGCAGAACGACGACGTATAGAGGAACACAGATTTGATCAACAGGATTATACGAGAAGGTGTATTTCTTTCCCGTACACATATTTTAACCAAGTCAAATAAATAATGGCCACACTTATTATTATTCTTATTATTATTATTATTTTCAAACATTATATAGATAGAGACACACAAACAAAATGATTAAATGATAATAGCTGAGCAGAATAGCATTTGTCTTACAGTTTTAACAAATCAATAAATGTTATTCATCTTCCCTCTTCTCTCTCTTTATCTCTATCTCTTACTCCTCTATCTTCTCTCTTTATTTTCCATCTTCCCTCAATTCTTTTTCCTTTATTTTCAGATTTTTTTTTTTTGTTGTGTTTTTTCGAAAGAAGCAATTTAGAACCATTAGGTAACGGTGCGTAACAGGCTGTTACGGTACCGTTATGACCGCTACGGCCGACACACCTGTGAATCTCAATCACATTGCAAAAGCGATCATAACGGGTGGCGGTAACCACCACAACCGTTACGTAACGGCGTTACGTAACGGTCGCGACCACTTTTTAAAACCTTGATGTGACATTGTTTTATTGGATTAAAAAGTCTATTTTGTCTTTTAGTGATTATTTTAGTTAGAAAATTTCATTTTAACTTATTCCAAACAAAAACTTAGAGCATTATGGTAGCGTTCGGTAACTTAGAGCATTACGGTAGCGTTCGGTAACTTTTACGTTTTTTGTTTATGTTTATAAAAATTTTATAACTTGATTTTTGTTTATTTTTAGAAAAACATTAAACTACAAACGCGTTTGATTTAAACAAAATATTTAAAAAAATTTAAAAACATAAACTAAAAAATATGTTTGTTCAGGTCTAAAATATTTATATTTATTTTTTATTATTTATGAGAATGGGATCATACACATTATAATTGAAAAAAAATTAATTAAAAAAATAGTTGAAAAAAAATTAATTGGAAAAAAATAATTGAAAAAAAAATTATTTAAAAAAAATTATTTGAAAAAAAAATTATTAGTCAAAATTTTAAATTTATGTTTAAAAATTAATGTAAACTTATTTTTTGAGTTTATATTTTTTCCTCAAATTTATAAACTGAGACAACAATTTATAAACGAAAAAAATTATCAAACACATTTTTATGATAATTTTTAAAATTTTTATAAATATAAACTAAAAACAAAATAATTATCAAACTGACCTGTGATTGTATCTCAAAATCAACAAATAACTTCTCCATCAATCATGGCAAGGTGACATGGCTTTTTTCCTAATCAACAATATACATATTATAAACAAAAATTATATTTTCAATTTCAATATGGAAACTTAAAATAGAGTGACACTTTGTCTTTCTACATAAAGTTGATTTTGATGCTAGAGTATAAATTAAAATTTTAAATTTCTGTTTAAAAATCAACGTAAACTCATTTTTTGAGTTTTTGTTTTTTTCCTCAAATTTATAAACTGAGACAACTATTTATAAACTAAAAAAATTATCAAACAAATTTTTATAATAATTTTTAAAATTTTTATAAATATAAACTGAAAACTAAAAATGAAATAGTTACCGAATAGACTTGTGATTGTATCTCAAAATCAACAAGTAACTTCTCGATCAATCATGGCAAGGTGACATGGCTTTTTCCTAATCAACAATATACATATTATAAACAAAAATTATATTTTGAATTTTAATATGGAAACTTAAAATAAAGTGACAATTTGTCTTTCTACGTAAAGTTGATTTTGATGCCAAAATATAAATTAAAATTTTAAATTTCTGTTTAAAAATCAATGTAAACTCATTTTTTGAGTTTATGTTTTTTTTCCTCAAATTTATAAACTGAGACAATCATTTATATACTAAAAAAATTATCAAACAAGTTTTTAGGATAATTTTTAAAATTTTTATAAATATAAATTGAAAACTAAAAATGAAATAGTTACCAAACAGACTTGTGATTGTATGTCAAAATCAACAAATAACTTATCGGTGAGTCATGGCAAGGTGACATGGCTTTTTCCTAATCAACAATATACATATTATAAACAAAAATTATATTTTGAATTTCAATATGGAAACTTAAAATAAAGTGACACTTTGTCTTTCTACATAAAGTTGATTTTGATGCCAAAGTATAAATTAAATTTTTAAATTTCTGTTTAAAAATCAATGTAAACTCATTTTTTGAGTTTATGTTTTTTTTTCTCAAATTTATAAACTGAGACAACCATTTATAAACTAAAAAAATTATCAAACAAGTTTTTATTATAATTTTTAAAATTTTTATAAATATAAACTGAAAACTGAAAATGAAATAGTTACCAAGCAGACTTGTGATTGTATCTCAAAATCAACAAATAACTTCTCGGTGAGTCATGGCAAGGTGACCTGGCTTTTTTCTAATCAACAATATACATATTATAAACAAAAATTATATTTTGAATTTCAATATGGAAACTTAAAATAGAGTGACACTTTGTCTTTCTACATAAAGTTGATTTTGATGCTAGAGTATAAATTTTAAAAAGGATGATATCTAAAATAAAAACAAAATCAAATTCGTGTATTCTTTTATTTACACATTTCTAATTCTTTATATCCACTTTTCATTACATAACATTGACTTAAAAGTGTTTAAATTTTCATTTTATGCCCTCACTTTTTCTCTTTTCTTCCCATTTTTTCTTCCATCATGATCTTAACCACAACGGACGCTGGTGGCAGTGTGGTGAAGCGAAGAAGACCGGTAGCAATTGGTAGATACACGGTTTTGGTGGTGGCAGAACTAAAAAATTGAAGGAAATGCAGGGCTAGTCTATCCCTAAGTTTAGTTAGGCCCTTGCCTAAGACCTTCAATTTTTGTAAGGCTCTAAAATTTTATCATTTTAATATTTTTCCAACGCTCCGTAATAAATAAAATAAAATATTTTTCTAAAAGACTATGCAAAATAACAAAAGAAAAAAAAAGTTTTTTATGTGAAGGTTCAACAAAAAAATTCAAAATACACCTTATCCAAAGGCAATAGAACAAAAACTCCCACACCATAGGCCAATAATAAAGATTTAATAAAACGCATATTGTCCAAAGGTTGAGCCAAAATAAATAAACAAATAACTCATATAAAGGCCGAACAAAATAAAAATCCTAGTTGTCCATAGACCACAAGAATAAAGATTGAATAAATTGCTTAAAAATTAATAATAACCCTAGTTAAATAAAACACTAATTGTCCAACGGTGAAGCAAAAAAATAATAATAATAAAAACTGAAAGGGCCAACAAAGTAAAAACCTTCTTTTCAATAAAAGTTGAATAGAACATCTATTGTTGAATGGTCGAGCCAAAAAAAAAAAAAAATCCTTATTTAAAGGCCCAACAAAATAAAATCGCTCCTTATTTATATGCCCTAATAATAAAGGTTGAACAAGAGCATCTATGTTCGAACTTTTAAATTTTGATATGTCAAATCTATTATTTTATTATTTTTAAAATTTAAACTTTTTTTTATGTACCGTCAGTCTTCTTTTATTTGAAGAAAAAAGAAAAGAAAAAAAAAAAGAAAAGAAAAGAAAAGAAAAGGCATAAAATGGTCTTCATGTCAAAATTGACATGAAGTGATAATTTCAAAAGTTATGTCAACTTTTGGCATACTGGATAGAGTTCATTTGATATGCCAAAATAAAGCTGTTGGACTATCACATTAAATTTCACATATCGGGTGGAGGTACTCTAAATTAATTTTTGTCCAAATATATATATAAAAAAACTTTATTTATTTATTTTTGTTAGATAAATGAAAGTCAAAGGAACAAATTGTAGCATAGACGCCTCCAAAGCTTGGTAGCAGGAATCGTCTCAGATGGTGACGACTCTGAAGAAGAAGTTGCGCTTCTGAGGAAGAATTGCAACAGAATCGCGAATCTAAGGAAAGGGAAACGCGAATTTGATGCGAGAAGGAAGCACTCTTGAGAGGGCAAAAAGAGAAGCTGGTCGCTGGGATCGATCCTCTGTTAGACGACTTCGATCTCGCGTCCTTTGACTTCCCCTTCGAAGCCCTAGTCTTCGTCTCTCTCTCTTCTCTTACTCTTGATCTCCTCTTCGCCTCTGTTTGCTTCTCTCTCTCTCTCTCTCTCTCTCTCTCTCTCTCCCCATTTTCATATTTGAGTTTGTTTTATATAATATAATTTATCATATATATATAATATATATATACATATAATATAATTTATCATAAACAACATAATTTTTATTTATTATTTCTTTTTTTATTTTTTTAACAGAATTTATTACTTCTTAACTTTTTAACATATAATAAATAAAATAAATCATCTAATTGTTTAAAAGAAATCTATTTAAATCATATATAATAAAAAAAATCTTAAAAAACTTATAAAATAAAACATCTAATTTTTATTTATTATTTATTTTAACATAATTTATTATTCCTTAATTATTATAATAAATAAAATATAATTAATAAAAATAATATATAAGCTCTCCTAATTTACGACTCCTCTAAGTGTCCACGTTTCCCAGCTCCTGCTCCCGTTCCCGCTCCCGCTTTGTGCAACTAAGCTCCAAAGCCCTTATGTAAAGGCCCAACAAATAAAATGTTATTCAAAGATCCCGATAATAAATGCAGTAAAGCTCATCTTAATGACTATATTTGATTTCCAAGCAAAATCAATGATAAATAAAAAAAAAATGTAAAATTTTAACAAATTCTATTTAAATTAATACTCAAATAAAAAAGTCATTTTTAAAATTTTGCGCAAGGCGTCCCATAATATTGTGTCGCCCCTAGGGAAGGGGAGAAGGAAAAGGAGTGATGGGGTAGGGTGGCGGGAGTGAGGAGAGGGGGAGGGAGGGAGGGAGAGTTGGGTTGAGAGGGAAGAGGACTTCTTCATTTAGGACTTTCTTTTATTATTTATTTATTTTTTAGTTCTATTCGATTGTCTACAACCAAATATATTTAGTTTGTACAGTTGACAATGATAGAATATATCAATTTAATGAATCAAAGTTGTTGAAACTAGTTATGTTGTCTTAATTGTTTGAACAATTTTGAAATTTTTGATTTACAATAGTTGAACATCTTTGGTTTGTTTAGCAACCAAGTCTCTATAAAGATTTTATTTTATTTTTTTCAAATAGCATAGAACTACAACAAAATCATACAAAACTATATCAAAGCAATTCTTCTTCTTTTTTTTCATATTGGAATATCAAAGCAATTCTTGAACGCCAAAATTTTGTAACAATCTAGTTAGAGTTATACTATATATGCTTCATTATTGAGTCTCTAAGTTCCTTTTATTTGTTATTGTTGATTATAATTTGTTAATTTAATTTTTTTTTTTTTCCTTTCTCTCAAAAAATAAATCGAAGATTCAAACAAAACCTAGCATGAGAATTGTAAAGCTCTATAATATCACTCTGAAAATTATCAGCAATTAAGCCCCCAAATAATTGGCAGAAGATTGTTTCAAATTTTTTTTAATTATTTTTAAAATTGTATTAAGGGATTAGGACATTATAAAAAGACTTGAATAAATACAATAGGATGATAGTAAAACAATATTTGACACTTTGAGAGCAAGTTGGAGAAGATGGCATGCCACCTACCAAAAAAGGGGAAAAAGACATTTTAAGACTATGAGAGATTAGATGCCTAAACAAATGCTAGTGACACCCCTAATCAATTTGAATATGGACCATATTAAAAGAATTTCGACATCAAATGCATTTTATTTATTTTTTAAGTAAATTATACTGATTATTTTTAAAATTTAAAGAAAATACAATAAGTCTCATAGTTTTAACATAATCACACCGGCCTCTCTTTTAGTTAAACTAATAAAATGATGTGAAAACACAAGAATATATATATATATATATATTTCAATGTAAAATGAGATATCATCATTTTTTATTTATATAATTAATGAATTATTGATGAAAATGATTTTTTTTTTTTTTTTTTTTTTTCATGTTCGATGATAAGGGAGTTAAGTATTATGTGAATGAAACATTTAAAGAAGTGTAATATAATTATGTCAAAACTGTAAGACTTTTATATTTTTTTCAAACCTCAAGAGAAGTTATTCTAATTTACCTATGTTTTTCGTTACTCAATTTTGTAGCCTTCATTTTTATGCGTAAACCATCCATAGAAAGACAAGAAAACCACCCATAGAAAGACAAGAAAACCACCTAATGGACATGTTTGTTGCTACTTAAAAAGGGTTTCATTTTAAGATAAATTACCAGCAGGTTCTAATAATTGGACTTAATAAGAATTAAGTCCTATCAATTCGTTGTTGAAAGTTGGTCCCATTAAAATCGTCACGACTTTTGCGATAATTTTTTAAATCTGTCACTAAAAATCAACAATTGGTAACATTTTCTGTGATGATTTTTTAAATCTATTGCTAAAAATTAAAAATTAGTGACGCTTTTTTGTAACAAATTTCCAAATCTATCCCTCAAAATTGACAATTAGCGACTTTTTTTGACAAAATTTTCAAACTGTCACTAAAAACGAACAAACATTTTTATTTAAAATGCCACTAATTATCACCGGACCTATTCAGCAATAAGTTCATTTATTAGGATGCACATAAGTCTCCTTGATTTTAAATTTATCAAAGCTAACTTGAAAAAGAAAACAAAAAAAATCTAAGTCTAGCTTAAAAACAACATCTAAATCCAAAGCATTTGCCTACTGTGTTTATTTTAAGCTTTTTAAGCTGAAACTTAAAAAATGTTGTCAAATAACCTACTTTTTTTTATTTTATATATTAATGTTGGTTTTAATACAACTATTTAAACATATGAATTTAAATTTTAAGTTGATAAACTATGAATAAATGGAAACAAAAAATAATCATGCCAATAGCATCAAAGAAAAATTCTATAATAAATAATATTTAAAAAGTGTGAACCATATAGGTTGTAGTTAAGAAAGTTTGTGATTATAGTTATGAATCACCTCATGCTGATGCTTAATTATGAGGTTTTGCAGTAATTGTAATGGTTGGTTACGAGTTTAAATGGTCTCGATTGTGAGGTTTTCTGGTGCTTTTGACTATACATCGGTCATGAAGCTTTATTGTATTTTATAATGAATTGAAATAATCTCAATTATAATTACTTTTGTTATGAACTAATTTAATTTTGAGTATGACTCAAATTAATAGAAATTATAAAAGTATATCATAGGTAACAAACAAAAAAAAAAAAACTACAATCTTTCAATTGTTGATTCAGCCTACTCTAGTCTTGACTTAATCAAATTTGCTAATCCAATCAAAGATGACTTTGATGATGAATTTTGTTAACATATCTTTAGACATATGTTCAGAATTTTAAAAAATTATATATTTCATATGAAAATGTGTAATAAGATATATATATATATATTATATATTAACATTTACCTTCAAAACACACATTAACCAGACCCCACTTTAATTACTTAGGTGTCATTTTGTAGTGTTTATAGAAAACATTAAACATATTTAGTACAACTGTTTTAAAAACAAGTGAAAGGGTAGTTGATGGTGGTTGTTAATGATCAGATATAGTGGAAGGAGGTGGTTATCAACTGCTAGAAGTGATTTCTAGTCACCGAAGGTGGCTATTGGTAGTGGGAGGTGGCTGCCTATAGCTGGAGGTGGTTGGCAATTGTGTGAGGTGATGGCTAAAGGTTGTTTGTAACGGTTAGAAATGATGACCAGAAATAGTGGCAGAAGGTGATTTTCTTCAAGAATTGATGGTCGAAGATAGTTGTTGCAATGAAAGGTGGTTATAGGAGGTGGTTATCAGCTGCCATAGCTTGCGGTAAAAGGAAGTCATTGGTGAAATGGTAGCTAGATGTAGTGGTTAATCATGGTAATGAGCAAGGGGTGGTGGTCGGAGAGAATGGGAGGAGAAAGGAAATTTTTTTGTATTTTTTTTATTTTTAATCAGTGAAACTATTTTTTCTGTAGTTACAAAAATTAGTAAATTTTGTAAATTCTTTACAATTTAAAAAAAAAAAAATAGATACCATATGAGTTTTTATTTACAGCTTTTAATATTTTTATAAATATAATTAGAAGAGAATGGATTGTCTCTAGTTGGTTCTAGATTGGCCCACCATTGATCCATATTTTGGACCTATCTTGACGATTAGATTTATTCATTTTGCATGGTTTATGAGAAGATCATCTAAACAAAAAATTAGTTTGATCATCAGTAAATACTTGATCGGATCATATTTGTCTAAAAAATAATTAATAGACAATATGATTTTAAAAGTTGTCGGTCTATTTTTTTCAGACAAATATGATATGATCAAATGATTAATGATATAAATGATTTACTCAACAAATCCTACAAAATAAACAATACAAATTATCGAAATAGATCCAAAATGAACTCGTTAAACAATCTAATAGAGGCCATCAAGTCTATAAAAAAAAAATTATAAATATAAACATTATCGAAACACAGTTTTTATTTATTTATTTTTATTTTTTAAGGAATAAAATAAAATAACGCATAACTTGTGGACTTTGTGTTCAGATAGGATTGGGTTGCCCGTATGGTACGAAATCACCCCTTGTCCCAACTTTTATTCTTTGTTTTTTTTTGTTTTTTGTTTTTTTGTTTTTGTGTTTTTTTTTTTGGGGGGATTTTGTGTTTTTTTGGCATATTGAAAGGGAAAGTACAAGAGTTAAGGATAAACTACTAATAAGTCCTAATAGTTGGATTTAATTTTCATCAAATTCTATTGAAAATTAGTTCTAGTAAAATCATAATTAAAAATAATTTTTTGTGACGATTTTTTTTGCATGTCACTAAAAATTAACAATTAGTAACTTTTTTTTGTCACGATTTTTATAAATTATTTCTAAAACTTATAAGTAACATTTTTCTGTGAAGAAATTTTCAAACTGTCATTGAAAGGTGAAAATTAGTGATATTTTTTTATATGATTTTTTTTAAACTATTGTTAAAACTTATAATTAGTGACATTTTGTGACAAAATTTGCAAACAGTCGCTGAAAATTAATAATTAGTTACTTTTTTAATAGTATTTGATGAAAAATATCCTTAATTATCATAAAACCCGTTAAATAATAAATTCACCTATTAAGACTTACATGTGACCCCAAAAGTTAAACACATGAAGGTGTAGTAAGGGACACAAATTTTATTCATTGGCTAATCTCAAGGATTCCAACTTCATTCTTGTATTGTATTTGTAAAATAAAATATTCAATCTTTTCTAAATACTCAACTTCATATTTATTAGGGTACATTACAAATATATCCCCTAAAGTTTAGTTAATATGTGAATTGCCCTATGTGATTCTAAAAATTACATACAATCCCTTGAAGTTGTTTAATTTCATAACAAATGACTCTTTTTATTAATAAATCATCAAGTCAATTAAGAGTTTTTAATGATATCAAAAATTTATTTTAGTTATTAATTTAAGTAGTTTTATTATTCAATAGGAGAGCAGTTAGAATTTTTTTTTTCATGTTAATTATGTTAAATAAAAAAATTCTAAAAATTAATATCAAAGAGTGTATTTGTAATCTATCCGATTCATTAAGTTATTTGGATTTTACATTTATATAAAGATTTGTAAATTAAAAACAAAAACAAAAAGAATAGGTAATAGAAAAGTTTTTTAAAAAAAAACAAACTTCTAATTCATTCATTTTTTTAATCCATAAATCACTTGACAAATTTAACATTTAAACACAATTTTAATGTTTCTTTCACCAGTAAAAGAAAAAAACTGAAAGTAGAAAATTTTACTTCTATAATTAGAAACCTGCCTTTGTTCTATATTGATGTATTTTTTATTTTATTCAATCCTAAACATCAATGGCTCTTTCGGCTAAACTTATATTGTGGAGACAAAATTTCTATTATTATCTTTAGTTATTTTGCATTTCAAAAAGAGGGAAAAAAAATTTAAATATTAGGGTTTTTTATGCAATTGCGAGCAAAATTTAAAAAAAAAAAAAAAAGAAGTTACAGCAATATTAAAAATATAATAATTCATTTAAAATTATCATTTTAAGTCTCAAATTATCTCGAGTTAATGAAAATCCCTTAGTTTGGGCCCTCTCAATTCAAAATTCCGGTGCGGCCCTTGCTGATGAGTTATTCTTTTTCTCTCTCAATGGAAAATTATTTAACTTGTTTGGTTCTAGTTTTCAGAAAATAGTTTTTAAAAAATTTTATTTTTTATTTTTCGTATTTTAATATTTTCAATGAATTTTTCTAATATTTTAAGCAATTTTTTTTAATGATTAGACACACCTAACATAAATACACTTAAAAAGTATAATATTTGGGAAAAAATCCTTTAAACAATACACTAAATACCAAAAAATACAAAAAAAAAATGAAAATTTAGTATATTTTTTGTATTTTTGTGTATTTATTAATTTTTTAAAATATTTTTTCACAAATATTTTACTATTTAGATACATCTAAGTAATGTACATTTAAAAAAGTAAAAAATTTGCTTAAAATTTTAAAAATATTCACTAAAAACAAAACAAAAAAAAAATACAAAAAACTCAATTTTCAAAAAACTGAATTCAGAAAACTAAAACCAAACACATTAATTAGTTTGCTTAACATAAAACTTACAAATTTATAATTTTAAGCTTTTATATTAGATGAGTTTTCCAATTATAAGTTTATAATTTTAAGCTGTTATGAGTTTCTCAAACAAATGTATGTTTGGCTATGTTGTTGCACATGTTAATTTTGGAGTTTCTTCCCAACTATTAAACTGATATTACTTTATATTTTTTAGCTCATGTAAGTTTGGAGTGTCTTTTCAATGTATATATTTTCCTTGCTAGACAAGCATGACAATGTATTGCATCCCATCAAAAAATAACAATAACGATAATTATTTTTTAAATTTTTTATTGGTGGATTAGCTTTCTCTCGTTGAATGATTAGGTATGAAAATTAACATGCCTTCGGTTTTTGGGTCCCAAACCAGTTTCGGGGACTTTGCTCTTGCCATATATACATCAGTCATAATCCGTTATTATACAAAACTTCTTTTTCCATCTAGTAATATTAAGATAATCAAATCTTATATTAAATTTAAAAAACAATAACAATCAATTTTAACAAAATTACATCGACATTTCTTTTATTAAGGATAAAAGAACCAAAATTAGTGCAGATAGTTTGACAATATAAGGATAAATAAGAAAAAAAAAAAATATTTTGATGTAGCATAGATAACAAATATATATTTTTTAATCTATAAACTATTAATGAATTATTAATAAAAAAGAAAATAAGTGTTGTGTGAATCAAAATACAATTATGTCAAATTTTTATTTTTTATTTTTTAAATATCAAAAGTCAGTGTAATTTATCTTTTATTTATCATTTTAATTAACAAATTACATGTCATTCATAAGTTAGTACAATAAATAAGTGCACTTTTTGACTTTTTATGAAGTATGGGTTGGGTTTGAAGTGATGTTGTAGAGAAGTGATGTGACTTAAATAAGATGATTTGACTTAAATAGGATAATAACTTTTTAACTTTTTTAGTATATGTCAAACAAGGCCTAAAAGAACGTAAGATGACATATCATATAATAAACAAAATTAATATATAAATTTGATCTTATCGGCGATCAAATTTCAAATATATAGGTTGAGTCATAAGTTTAGTTATTAATAAGTGGTTGAAGTAGCATATGTATTATGATATATGGAAACAGAATAATAGCGGTTGGATTGTGGTGCAGTGAAAGAAAGATAAGTGTTTAATTTTCTTTGTTTTTATATTATGGTCCCCTTGGTCGGTTGTAGAGTCAAAAGTCAATCAATATCACAAGTTCAATCCAATTTTCAAATATTTTAATTAATTAATTAATCCCAATCTGTTTCATTATCCGCTTGAATCAACGCATCCATATCATCTTTTCTATAATAAGAGTTACTTGCCACCATCCAATTCCGTGATCCTTTTTCTCTCTCTTGAATCAAAAAAAAAAAAAAATCCGTGATCCTTCATGTACTTTTTAACTCATTTTTCTCCAACAAAGTACATGTCTTGTATTTTATGTATATTCATAAGATTTGATTTTAATTAATTTTTAATATATAAATAAATTCAATTGTATATGGTTGTAACTAATTAGACTAAAGGACAAATATTATTTTGAAAGAATAATGATCTGATTCAATGTGTACTTTTTACTTTAATAAAGATAAATTTATTTATAAAAATGATATTATCATGTTATTTTTATAAATTTTTTAGGGTTATTTTGGAAAAATAGTTATAATCAGTTTTTTGATGAAAAGTTGCTTATAAGCAGCTTTTTTGTGAGACAGGAAGTGGGTTATAATCTGAAAAATTGATTATAAGCCACTTCCCAAAATAAGCCTTAATATAAATAAATAAATAAGTTGAAAATAGAAGATTCGACAAATTCAAACAAAAAGATTCTCTTAAAGTCATGTCATAAGCTGATGAACAAGCAAATTATTGGACAACCTTTTAGTTATTGTTTGTCTACGTAATTTGTTATTACATCACAAGAAATACACTAAACTAAATATTAATTTTTCTTTAATAGAAAAAATCCAACAATATATATACTTACAAACTCATCAAACTCAACAATCACAACTACTATAACAAAAGGTCAACTTAAATTCTCAGCAATGAAAATACTTATAATTTTAATCAAATAACACTAAATTACATGGGCATAATCGTATTAGAGTTTTGAGAAAGGTTTTATAGTCAGATAAATTAATAATAAAACTCACAAAAATTCAATGTAGTTTTGAAAAGACCAGTACACCCAACTGATGAAGACCTCCAAGACCTTAATAGGCATTTAAATCACTGATAATTATGTGTAGGCCTTTTGTTCCAACTTCTATCCACTTAAATAATAAGCTTGACATTCCTAATCAAAATCAGGACCCTAAGTTATTTATTTATTTTAATCGGTTGGAGATTTATTATAAATACGAGATTACATCAAATTTGATAATTAAATTTCAACAACTACCATATGAAATATTCTAAACTTAAAAGAAGAAATAAATAACTACATATAATTCTGAATACAAGGAGATATAAAGATATCAAACTCTTTTTTTATAAGAGTAACCCACAAACACCAGAAAATAGTGTTATTTATATCTATCTATCTATCTATACTTACTAAATATTAAGCAAAAAGGGGTTTTTAGCCCCAAGCTTTGTGGGAGTTCCAATCTCTCAATCTAAATTTTTTGATTTTTTGATTTAAAAAAAAAAAAAAATCTTAACATTTATTAACTTCTCCCAACTCTCAAGTCTTACCCTTATAATAACACTTTAATACATTAAGAACAAGTATAAATTTTTTTTTTGAAACCCAACACATATGAATTCCTTGAAAAGTCTCAACACATATGATCATTATCCCTCATAATAACACGTTAATGCTTCTCACATTTGGAGAGGCATTTGCAAAACTAGGGACACTCTCAGAAGTGGGGTTAAATGGGTGGTTGGTAATGGTGAAGATATTTCCCTTTGGAATGACTGGTGGTGTGGTTCTAAACCCTTAGCCCTTACAAATAACAACTACCCAACCAATGAATCTGACAAAGTTAAACTAATCTTGGATGAGGATGGAAATTGGAACATGGATAGCCTTGCCACACTAGTTACTCCTCATGACCTCACTGAAATCCTTAAAATTTACAGGCCCAGTTTTGTAACATTCCCAGATACTCCCTTTTGGTTTGGATCTACTTGTGGTAAATTCTCTACTACCTCTGCTTTTAAGTTTATTACTAATCCTGTTGTGGATGGTAGGGATTGGCATTGGATCTGGAAACTCAAACTCCCTCAAAAACTGAAATATTTCCTTTGGCTTATTCTAAAAGGCAGATTGCTTATCAATCATATGCGCCTTGTGAGAAATCTGTCCTCTTCAGATTTGTGTCCTAGATGTGGACACTCTAGTGAAGACATGCTGCATCTCCTTAGAGACTGTGCCCACTCTAAGGCACACTGGATTCACATTCAAAATCAATCTTGGTAGGAAGAAGGATCAACACTGCCCTTGTTTGACTGGGTGTCCTATAACTCAAAGAGCACAATATCACTGTCTGGCACAAAATGGTTTCTGATTTTTGTTGTTACACTTTGGCAGATCTGGAAGGATCGTAATCAAATGGTTTTTGATCAAACTATGAACCCAATCCATACCAATCTTAAACTCATTAGGGATTATGTGCATGAAATTAAAGAGGCTTTTCAATCTCCTCTTCACCCCCAATTTTCTTTACCTAAGCTAATTAAATGGTGTTTACCTCCTGTAGGCACATTGAAGCTTAACACAGATGGTTGTGCAAAGGGTGACCCAGGTCAAGCCGGCTGTGGAGGCCCCTTGAGGGACGAGACATGCACTTGGCTCTAGGGCTACTATGGCAATTTGGGACACTGCATATCCTTTGAAGCAAAAATTTGGGCCATCTACCGTGGACTCACCATCTTGTTCCAAAAAGGGCTGACCAACGTGGTAATTGAAACAGATTCTGAGCAAGCTATGATCCAAATTCAACAAGGGCCACACCCAAACTCTCCTCTCAAGGCCCTCATTGAAGATGCCAAATTCCTCATTCAGAGATGCCACTGTTCCATCCTCCACACCTTGAGAGAAGGCAACAAAGTGGTTGATAGGCTAGCTGATTTAGGTGTAGCCCAAGCTGATCATGTAAAAATTCTTGAGGATCCCTATGGAGGTCACAACTCTCCTCATTGAGGATATGACTGGAGTGACTGGACTGAGGAAGTAGCCCTCTGTTTGTAGTTCTGAACTCCTTTTCTTCTTGTCTGTTTTATCATTTCCTTTGAATAAAAAAATAATAATAACACTTTAATGCATTAAGAACAAGTATAAAAAAAAATTCTTGAAAAGTCCAACACGTATGATTATTATCAAAATATTAAACTTTAATATAATATAATATAAAAAAAAGACATTTAATTCCTTAAAAAATCCAACACATATGATTATTATCAAAATATTAAACTTTAATATAATATAAAAAAGGAAAAAAAGAAGACATTTAAAAAAAAATTTAAAATCACAATTCACATATATAGATAACTAGCCTATCACCCGTGCTATGCACGGGATAATTATAGATATTTATATTTGTTTTCATTTTTTTTAATATATAAATTAAATATATGGGGTTTGACCGAGGAGTTTGAAAGAATTTAATAAGTGTTTATTTATTTATTTAAGAGGCATTTACACAATAATTACATAATATATAAATTAAATACATAGGGTTTGACCGAGGAGTTTGAAAGAATTTAATAAGTGTTTATTTATTTATTTAAGAGGCATTTACACAATAATTACATGGGTCTCTTGGGGATGCAAAAAGTAAGGAAATTAGGATTTCATTTATTGCGTTATTCATTTAATAAGTGTAATTATTATAAATTAAGTGTTTATTGTAATCAATAGTGTAATTATTACAATCTTTGAATTTATTGTAATCAATAGTGTAATTATTACAATCTTTGAACCAATCACCAATCACCAAGTCCATTTTTTTTTAAAAAAAATATTAAAAAATCAAGAAATTAGGATTGGCATGTTGGAGGTTCCACAAGCCTTGGGTTTTAAAAGACCCTTTTCCTTAATATATAGATTGTAAACACAAGCCTTGTGGGAGCTCTAATCTCCTAACCTTAATTTTCTAAATTTTTTATTTAAAAAAAAAAATCAACATTTATTGATTTGGTCAAAATCCCCTGATCAGTATTTATTAACTTTTTCCAGTCCACATATCTTTCCACATGTCTGCATTTATTGATTTGGTCAAAATCCATTATCAACATTTAAAATCCCCTTATACAAATAATTATAGATACAGCATGTGCATAGTTACTACAGTAGCCTTTTTAATTTCTCATATACACTATGGTTAGTGATAAAATTGTTAAATTCTTTTTATAAAAAAATTAAAAAAACATAATTTATATATTAAAATTTTTTTAATATAATATAATATAAAAAAAGACATTTAATTCCTTGAAAAATCCAACACATATGATTATTATCAAAATATTAAACTTTAATATAATATAAAAAAGGAAAAAAAGAAGTCATTTAGAAAAAAAAAACATTTAAAAATCACAATTTACATATGTAGATAATTGTAAACACAAGCCTTGTGCGAGCTCTAATCTCCTAACCTTAATTTTCTAAATTTTTTATTTAAAAAAAAAATCAGCATTTATTGATTTGGTCAAAATCGTCTGATCAGTATTTATTAACTTTTTCCAATCCACATGTTTTTCCATATGCCTGGATTTATTGATTTGGTCAAAATCCCCGATCAGCATTTAAAATTCTCTCATATAAATAATTATAGACACAGCCCGTGCATAGTTACTGCAATAGCCTTTTTAATTTTTCATATACACTATGGTTAGTGATAAAATTGTTAAATTATTTTTATAAAAAAAATTTAAAAAACATAATTTATATATTAAAAAAAATTAAAACAAATATAAATATCTATAATTATCTCGTGCATAGCACAGGTGATAGGCTAGTCTATACTATATATTAAGCAAAAGGGGGTTTTTAACCCCAAGCCTTGTGGGAGCTCCAATCTCCCAATCTAAATTTCTTGATTTAAAAAAAAAAAAAAAACTTAGCATTTATTAATTTCTCCTAACCCCCAAATATTACCCTCATAATAACACTTTAATGCATTAAGAAGAAGCATAAAAAAAATTCTTTGAAATCCAACACATATGAATTCATTCAAAAGTCTCAACACATATGATTATTATCTCTCATAATAACACTTTAATGCATTAAGAACAAGTATAAAAAAAATTTCTTAAAAAGTCTAACATATATGATTATTATCAAAATATTAAATTTTAATATAATATAATAAAAAAAAAGACATTTAATTCCTTGAAAAGTCTAACATATATGATTATTATCACCCGTGCTATGCACGGATTGTGTTTATAATTATCCATATATGTAAGGAAAAATTAAATTTTTAACCCACAAGCCTTGTGTGAGTTCCAATATTAATTTTCTAAATTTTTGATTTAAAAAAAAACCCTCAGCATTTATTGATTTCTCCTAACCCACAAGCCTTTTTGACTTTTCACATACCTACTCCTACACCCTTTTCAACTTCTCCCATACACTATGTTAGTGATGAGATTGTTAAATTATTTTATAAAAAAATCTTTAAAAAAATAATTTGTATATTAAAAAAATATTTAAAACAAATATGAATTCTTATTAAATCTATCTATCTATCTATATCTATACTATATATTATGCAAAATGGAGTTTTTAGCCCCAATCTTTGTGGGAGCTTCAATCTCCCAATCTAAATTTCTTGATTTTTCGATTTAAAAAAAAAAATCTTAGCATTTATTAATTTCTCCCAACTCCCAAGTCTTACTCTCATAATAATACTTTAATGCATTAAGAACAAGTATAAAAAAAAATTCTTTGAAATCCAACACATATGAATTACTTGAAAAGTCCTAACACATATGATTATTATCCCTCATAATAACACTTTAATGCATTAAGAACAAGCATAAAAAAAATTCTTGAAAAGTCCAACACATATGATTATTATCAAAATATCAAACTTTAATATGATATAATAAGAAAAAAGGACATTTAATTCCTTGAAAAGTTCAACACATATGATTATTATCAAAATATTAAACTTTAATATAATATAAAAAAAAGAAAAAAAAAAGACATTTAAAAATCACAATTCACATATATAAATAATTATAAACACAATCCGTGCATAGCACGGGTGATATGCTAGTATTATATAAGTAAAAAGGGATTTCTAGCCACAAGTCTTGTGAGAGTTTCAACATCTCAAACTAAAATTTTTAATTTTTTGATTTTACATAATTAAAAAAAATCCTCTATAGCTCTCATTCAAGCAAATAAATAAATAATAATTAATTAATTAATATCTCTTGATTTATGACTTTCAAATGAAAAGCATATCAAATATATAAAATAAAAAATAGAAAGTATACCAATTCATTTCAAAATTCAAATTTGAGGGGTACTAAATATGGAAAATATTCCATTAATTTAAATTTAAAATTATAATGATTTATCCCATAATATATAAGTTTTAAATAACGATATATGCCATGATTTATCTATATATCTATATACTATTATAGTTGCAAAATATTGTCATTTCGTTAAGGTTGAAAGTTGTAATTCTTTTTTTTCATTTTTTTTCATTTTGTTTAATTTTTTGTTAATACGAGTCACAATATGATTAGTCTATAAATTAATTTTATATTCTTAAAAGAAAATTTCAAATTTGGATTCTTACTTAAATTATGTTACTATAATTGGAATGAGATCAATATTCATTCCTTAAATTTTGCATCCTTTATTAAATTATAAAATAAAATTTCAAATTTACATTCTTCTTCAAAATATATTACTACAACTAGAATGAGATCAATATTCACATGTGTCATAATAATGTGTCATAATATTATTGGTCTAAATATAATTTGTTTTAAATACATGTGTTCAAATTATTAATCGCTATTAATAATTTTTTCTTTTTTTGTTTTAAATTTTATAAAAAAAAATTATATCCTTCTAAACTATGAAGACTTGAATAATACTATTTTTTAATATAATTTTTTTTTTAACAAAAGAACAAAACATAACTTTTTTTAGCACTTACTAAACATGGTGGATTTTGTTAGATTTTTTTTTATTTTTAAATTTCAACTGTCAATTAAAGAAATTAAAATAAAGAATAAATATATATTTGGTTCAAATTGTTAAAAAGTTAGTTTTGCTAAAATAAATTAAAAAGAAACGTTGATTTTTATTTTATTTTTATTAAAAGTGATAGTTCGTTAAATTTTTTTATTTAAAAAAGAAGAAGAAGAAGGTTATAGGTGATAATTTATTGTTCATCTAGAATTATTTTCATATTAAATGAAAATACCATATTTAAATTTTAAATTTCTTACCTTTTTTTATTCGAATACTTTTATTTTGTAAGAAATTTGTTATTATTCTATTTAATATTTTATTATAATTTTTAAATTAAAAATAATTTCAAAAAAATCATATTTAAATTTTTTATGCCATTATAAAAAGTAAATTTTTTTTAATATCAACTTAGTTGTAGTTTGAGAAGTGCTAAATAAGTATACTTTTTACTTTTTACAAAAATATGTATAGAAAAATTGAGATCTGACATGACCCAAAAAAGATAATTAAGTATATTTTTTTAGTTTTTACGAAAAAATGTATAAAAAAGTAGAAATATGATGTGATCAAAAAAAGATAAAAAAAATAAAAAAAAAAGTGAGCTAATATGGCACTTCTCAAACAACCCTTTATTTGATGATCCCTTTCTAAAAGGTGTATTTTTTAAATATTTTCAAGGAAAATTCTATTGGAAATCTTAAGTATATTGCTTTTTCTTTTGTTTATTAATATTAAGTTTTTAATTAATTTTATTTATTATTTTAAAATATAAATTAGCAAATAATTTATATATTTATATATATAATTTTATTTTGGTTGCTCAGGTTATTATTTTGTATTTTTGCCATGTCCACTCAAATTTAATTTGAACTTTTGAATTTCTGCACAGGTCTTCACTTAATTAAAAACTATATAGTTCAATCTTTAAAAAAAAATTAAGCTCGACTCAAGTTACTTGGGTTGAGCCCACCTAAGTTTGCAATTCTAGAAAGGGAGGTTGAGAGTCATATGATTAAATTTGTGACAAATTAAAAAATAATAAATAAATTGTGATAAAATTGTGAGACTTAAATTATAAATTTTAATTTTCTTTATTTTCATAATTTGTATACAAAAATTTAACTATTTATATTATTTTATATAAAAATATATTATTAACTTTTTTACATGTCGTGCGTAACATGGGTTACCACTGGTACAATTATTAAACTAAATACTTGAAGTATGTATTTATTTATTAACAATCATTTGCTTGGACCGTCTAATACCTTACCTTGGATAATTTATTTTGTTCATTTTATAAGTTCATAAATATAAATGAATTTTGAAAAAAAAAATTAGATTATATTAAAAAAAAATGTAAATCCTGTAATGTACATCTCAAAAAAGTGATCCATATCACTATAAAAAAATTAAGGTTTTAGAGACTAAAATTTAGGGACAAAATTATTTTTTAAGGACTAAATATTTTTGCTACGAAAAGTGTCATTATTATATTTTAGCCACGAAAATTGGATATTAGTGATGAATTATTATCCTTTTGCAACCAAATTTTTTGTTTCAAAAAATAAACTATTTTGAGACCAAATTATTTTTTCTCTAAAGTCTATTTATTAGTGACATTTTTAAAATTTTATCCCTAAAAGCTTTGTTTTTTACTTTTCGAGACGACCTTTTAGCGACTATCCTCATGACGATGAAAATTGGTCCCTAAATACCTTTTGTAACAAAATTTTCATTTTTAGAGACTAAATAATTGATTTCTAAAACTTTTATATGTTAGTGTATGTGTAGTTATGACTTTTGTGGTCTTTAACTATAACCAACTGTGTTGTTTGTTTTGACTTTTTGTTTATCAGTAAAAAAATATTTTATTGATGAATACTAAAAAAATAATACATGACTAAATTAATCAAACAAACAAGTAAAAGAATAGTGTAAAAAGCATCAGTTAAACAAATTCATCCTAAGTTAGCACAAACAAAACCAAAAAAAAAACCCAATTATTTGCGAGCACAATCCAAAAGTAAAAATTGGTTGGAGAGGGTGCAACCAAAAATCACAAAAAACCAACCAAAAAAAAAAAAAAAAGGTGCTCAATAAAACCAGCTGTAGCACCACACCTATATACTCCAAATGCACCAACCCCGGCAAAACAATTCCTTCCCGAATCTGAGCATGCAAAACAGAGACTTAAATGGAAGTCACCAATTCCATATCCTCAACCACTTTTTCAAAATCTAGAAGCCGAAAAGAAAAAAGATACCAGCGGCAGCAGTTGAATATCCCCAACAATTCCAAATCATCCCTTTAATCCCTTATGACTTGCGTATGATTCATTATGGTGTTGGTCATGAATTAGTTATGACGTATTATAATTATTATTTTGATTATAATTGAAGAGGTCTTTGGTTATACTTAAATAGTATTTGGTTATGACCTATTTTACTATTGGTTATAACTTATTCTAATGTTGGTTATTATTTTAGTTATGACGGAAGAAGTTTTTAATAATGTCTCAAATGGTATTTGGTTATAACCATTTAGTTTATTTTAATTTTGACTAAAAGTAATTCAATAACATTTGTAATATTAACATCACAAATTGACATAACTTACATATAATATACTGTCTAAACAATTATATATATATATATATATATGTGTGTGTGTTATTGAAAGACCATTTCAAAAATAGTAACTACACTACATGATTCCATGATATTTCTCTTTAAATCAATCAATTTTTTTTTAATAAAAATCCATACCCACAGATGCCTTGCAACTCGAATTAGGGCCTTTGGTGGGCCATGAAAATGGACTGAAGGATTCAGTCCACACGAGGCAAGGAAGAAAAAAAGAATTGAAATTTGGGGAATATGACTTGAGCTAGATAATCAAGCAGTGGGGTCATCCAATGTTGGAGACAACCAAGAAAATATTTTCACTGCAATTGTGGTATAATACGGAAAAGTACTAATTAGGAAAAACACCCAAAAAAAATAAAAATAAAATAACTTTTTTTTAAAAGATTGCCATGAAAGAAGGAAAAAAAAAAAAAAAAAAGTGTAACATTTCAGCTCCTATGAATTATTGTTTTTATTGTAAGGACAAATTTTATTAATGGTTCCCACAATGACCTAATTTCAATTTGAATCTTGTCGTTTCAAGCATAACAAATTTTCACTGCAATTGTGGAATTCTAGTGTGATGGCTCTTAATTTATAGAACATGGATACATATTCCTTATATATATATATATATATGTATACACTAGTGGTAACCCGTGCTATGCACAGGATTTTATAAATTAAAAAAAAAATTGTTATAATTATTTTGAAGTAATTTAATATTTTATCTTGTGATATATATAAAATTTATAAGTTAACTTTTATGTTTATAACTTTTTAAATTATTAGTTTAAAAAAATTAATATATATATATATATATCTATTTAGTGCAATTTTGATAATTTGTATTAAAAAAAAGTTAAACTTGATTAAATGAGTTATGACATTCTTGTTCTTGTTATGAAAATATATAGATTTAAAAGTTATAATTAAGACAAATATACAATTTTATTATTAAATGTGAAGTGAAGTGATATTTAACAATAATTAATATGATGTTTTTATTATTAATCCAATAATTTAAGTTATATTTCTTTTGATTTCAATTTCATAATTAAAAATGCAATATGAATATAATACACACGGATTTCTAGTCTTTAAAAATAAGAAGGTTTCACAATATTTTCAAACTTTCATCATTTTCTTTTAATTTTTTTTTATCTAATTTGATTTTAAATTTGAATAAAAAATTTGTTTTGATATGTGAAGAATTGAAAGAACCTTTTTATTATATTTTTCAGAGATACATCAATATTGATTTACAATGCTTATTTATAGACTGATATGTAAGTTCTAAGTTGTTACAACTGAGTGATAGTGACCACTGTATGACAGATGCTTCGGTAATCTTCTTGTAGCTGATATAACAGAATCAGTTGCTGGTGTAGCTGATATAACAAAATCAGTTGCAGCATTGGTTGAAACAGAATTAGTTGAAGCAGTTGAACTGCTATTCTGCTTCAGCTTAGGATCTTCAATGCTATTATGCTTTAGCTCATGATCTTCAATATTCCTCGGCAAGCTGATGGGGCGATCAAGAACCATGAGCTTGGATTTGAGATATTGAAACCGAGAGACACTTAAAGGTTTAGTAAACAGATCAGCAAGCTGATCAATCGTTGGAATATATTGCAACTGAAACTGTTTATTCAGAACCTTATCTCGGACGAAATAACAATCGATTTCGATATGCTTTGAACGTGTGTGGAAGACAGGATTGGAAGCGAGAGCTATTGCAGAGAGGCTATCACACCAGAGAATGGGGGTAGTAGGAGAAGTAATACCCATTTCAATAAGCAGCATGGAAATCCAACTTAACTCAGCAGCAGTATTGGCTAAAGCTCGATATTCAACCTCAGTGGATGAGCGCGATACTGTGGCCTGCTTTTTGGCAGACCAAGAAACCAAATTTAGCATGAAGAATTGAAAGAACCTTTTTATTATATTTTTCAGAGATACATCAATATTGATTTACAATGCTTATTTATAGACTGATATGTAAGTTCTAAGTTGTTACAACTGAGTGATAGTGACCACTGTATGACAGATGCTTCGGGAATCTTCTTGTAGCTGATATAACAGAATCAGTTGCTGGTGTAGCTGATATAACAGAATCAGTTGCAGCATTGGTTGAAACAGAATTAGTTGAAGCAGTTGAACTGCTATTCTGCTTCAGCTCAGGATCTTCAATGCTATTCTGCTTCAGCTCATGATCTTCAATAAATTATTTTAACTTTTTCATTAAATTTTTATCAATTTTTAAAAGAACTTTCATTCTAATCCCAAATTTTTTTTCTTTTCACCAATTTTGATGGAAAAAACAATATAATTTTTAACGTTTCATCTTTTTAAATTTTTATCAAATTATAATTTGATAAAAAAAAAAATATTAAGGGTTGAAGATTCTTTTAATTGGAATTATAGTGAAATAACATCTTGAAATAGTCAAAGTTTGAGTATGTGGTTGGTTGAAATGTATAATTTAATTAATTATCTTCTCATATTTGTATAAAAATTGACACTATGACTATATCATTATAGGTTAGATTATGAAAAAAAATTTGAGGTGTCAAACATTTCCCATTTGTAAATATCCTACATATTAAAAAAAGAAAAAGAAAAAAATATGTAGCTTTTGGATATGTGTTTATCAGTTTTGTTTTATAGACATAAACAATTTATGTTTCAATTTAAAAAATTAAATTTTTAAAAAAAAAATAGATTGGGGTTTTTTTTAGAGAAAAGAAGTCGTTTAACTCTTCTATATAATATTTAACATAGACTATTTAATCACATAAAAAAATAGAAATTATATTTAGATATTATCCCCATATATTATACTATTATATACAACTATAACTGTAATAAATTAACTATAATATATATGAAAAGTTATATTAAAATTTCATTTTCAATTAATTGAATTATAATTAACAAACTAACAAATAACAGTAATGGTATAATGGGATAGAAAGATGATAAAAATAAAGAACACAATGATATTTAAAAGTTTTAAATTTACCTAATTATACAAAAATCTAATGCTATAGTAAAATCTTGAATTTTCAATAAATTTTCACATTTTCTATAAAATAAAATGACAATAAAAAATAAAAAATTTGATATTCATTTTTTTTTTACTTCAATTTTATGGTATTCATTGAAGAAAATAAAATCCGATCAAAATCTTTGACACAAAACAGACATAGATACTTCGATTGCAACCATAATTACCAATAATTCTTATCCACCATACAAACCTGTAAACAAACACATAAACATTACTAAAACCAAAACCAACAGTAGAGAAGGAGAATCACACAGGGAAAAAATAAATTAAAAAAATAAATAAATTTATGAAATGGTAAGATATTACCCCCAATAACTTGGACCTCGCCCCACCTAATCCGTCAGCTCCTCCACCAGTGTCCACGAAGTTTAGGAGTTGGGATGACTAATCAGATTATTCTTTAAATAAGATTTGAAAATTGATTAATTTGTCCCATTAAAATTTTGATAGATATACATCAGAAAAATAGATAATTATATTACTAAATAATAATTTAAATTTAGATATTGTCATATTTTTTTGAGATCCATATCTAAATTCTTATCTTTTTTATTTTTGTGTGGTTTCTATTTTGTTTTTTTTTTTTCTTTTCAATTTATTTAAGATAGAGTTGTGAGTTTCTATTTTTTAAAATTTAATTTATCTGTGGTTTCTATTTGTTTTTAATTATTATTATTTAGGTAAGTCATGATGTAGGTTAGATATGTGATAGACATTTGAATTTTATTGATTTAAAGTATGATGGTGGGAATTAGATTTGTTTAGATAAACTTTAAAAAAATTTAAAATTTAAAATTGGATATTAAGATCCAAAAGAAAGATTTTAACTGAATAAATAAAAATCAAATTTATTAATTTTATCTGTTTTTATATTTGATTTTTAGTTTTTTTTTTTATGTTATAATATAATATATAAGATATAGATAGATAGATGTGTACAACTTTCATGAAAAATATTATCTGATTTTTTGGGGAAAAGAGAAGGAAGGCAAGTTTTAATATTTTTTTTTTTGGAAATCAGCGAGAGAAATTAAGATGAAGAGATTATGAAATATTTTTGTTATCTTTCCATTTAAAATTCCTAAATTAAAGGATAATGAGTCAATAGCTTTTTTTTAATCTATTTTATAAATTGAAAATTCAATAATTTTGGAAAATTGATTAATTTGTCCCATTAAGTGATTTAAAATTTTGATAGATATACATAAAAAAAAAAATAGATCATTATATTACTAAATCATAATTCAACTTAAGATATTGTTATATCTTTTTGAGATCCATTCTAAATTTTTATCTTCTTTATTTTGGTGTGATTTCTATTTCTATTTTTATTTTTTTACAATTTATTTTGGATGGAGTTTAGGATTTCTATATATTTTTAATTTAATTTATCTGTGGTTTCTATTTGTTTTTAATTATTATTATTATTATTTAGGTAAATTATGATGTGGGTTAAATATGTAATAGGTATGTGAGTTTTATTGATTTCAAATATAATGGTGAGAGATATTTTCAAACAAATTTGTTTAGATAGACATTATAGATTTTTAAAATTTAAAATTAGATATTGAGAGGTAAAAGAAATATTTTAACTAAATAAATAAAAATCAAATTTATTAATTTTATCTGTTCGTATATCTAATTTTTTTTTATTTTATTTATGTTATAATATAATATATAAGATGTAGATGGGATACCCACAACTTTCATGAAAAATATTATCTGATTTTTTTGAGGAGAGAAAATGAATGCAAGATTTAATATTTTTTTTGAAAATTGGTGAGAGAGATTATGATGAAGGGATTATGAAATATTTTTGTTATCTTCGCTTTTTCCTTATATAATATTGATATAGATAGATATAGATATAGATATTTATATTTTTTTGGATATTTTTTTAATATACTATTTTTTTTTAACAATCTCATCACTAATCATAGTGTATGGGAGAAGTTGAAAATGATGCTGCAATAACAATGGGAGAAGTCAAAAAGGTTTGTGGGTTGGGAGAAGTCAATAAATGCTGAAGTTATTTATTTATTTTTAAATCAAAACATTAGAAAATTAAGATTGAGATATTGAAGCTCCAATAAGACTTGTGGGTTAGAAATCTCCTTTTTTAATATATAATTTTTTTTTTTGTTAACAATCTCATCACTAATAATGGTATATGAGAGAAGTTAAAAAGGATGCTGCAATAATAATGAGAGAAGTCAAAAAGGTTTGTGGGTTGGGAGAAATTAATAAATGCTGAAGTTATTTTTTTTTAAATTAAAAAATTAAAAAATTAAGATTGAGATATTGAAACTCTCACAAGACTTGTAGGTTAGAAATCCCCATTTTCTTATATAATATACTAGCCTATCACCCGTGCTATGCACGTGATAATTATAGATATTTATATTTGTTTTAGATTTTTTTTAATATATAAATTATGTTTTTAAGATTTTTTTATAAAAATAATTTAACAATCTTATTACTAACCATAGTGTATGGGAGAAGTTGAAAAGGGTACTGCAGTAACTATACACAGATTGTATCTATAATTATTTGTATAAGGGGATTTTAAATGCTGATCAGGGAATTATATCAATAAACGTAGGCATGTGGAAAGACATGTGGATTGAAAAAAATGAATAAATGCTGATCAGGAGATTTTGATCAAATCAATAAATACTGAATTTTTTTTTTAATAAAAAATTTAGAAAATTCAGATTGAGATATTGAAGCTTCCACAAGCCTTGGGGGTTAAAAACCCCATTTTGCTTAATATATAGTATAGATAGTAGATCACCCGTGCTATGCACGAATTGTGTTTACAATTATCTATATATGTGAATTATGATTTTTAAATGTCTTTTTTTTTTTTTTAAATGTCTTATTTTTTTCCTTTTTTATATTATATTAAAGTTTAATATTTTGATAATAATCATATGTGTTAGACTTTTCAAGGATTTAAATGTCTTTTTTTTTTGGTTATATTATATCAAAGTTTAGTATTTTGATAATAATCATATATGTTAGACTTTTCAAGATTTTTTTTTTATACTTGTTCTTAATGCATTAAAGTGTTATTATGAGGGATAATAATCACATGTGTTGGGACTTTTCGAGGAATTTATATGTGTTGAATTTCAAAGCATTTTTTTTATGTTTATTCTTAATGCATTAAAGTGTTATTATTAGGGTAAGACTTGGGGGTTGGGAGAAGTTAATAAATGCTCAGGTTTTTTTTTTAAATAAAAAAACTAACATATCACCCGTGCTATGTACGGATTGTATTTACAATTATTTATATATGTGAATTGTGATTTTTAAATGTTTTTTTTTTAAAATGTCTTCTTTTTTTCCTTTTTTATATTATATTAAAGTTTAATATTTTAAATAATAATCATATGTGTTGGATTTTTTAAGGAATTAAATGTCTTTTTTTTTAATTATATTATATTAAAGTTTAATATTTTGATAATAATCATATGTGTTGGACTTTTCAATAATTTTTTTTTATGCTTGTTCTTAATACATTAAAGTGTTATTACGAGGGATAATAATCATATGTGTTGGGACTTTTCAAGGAATTCATATGTGTTAGATTTCAAAGAATTTTTTTTATGATTGTTCTTAATGCATTAAAGTGTTATTATGAGGGTAAGACTTGGGAGTTGAGAGAAATTAATAAATGCTAAGATTTTTTTTTTAAATCAAAAAATCAAGAAATTTAGATTGGGAGATTAGAGCTCCCACAAGGCTTGGGGTTAAAAATCCCCTTTTGTTTAATATATAGTATATATTAGGAAATTTAGATTGGGAGATTGGAGCTCCCACAAGACTTGGGGTTAAAAACCCCATTTTACTTAATATATAGTATAGATATTAGATTGATACATATTTCTTATATGTAATTGTAATTTCTAGTTGCATTTGGAATTTTAGGCCTCGTTTGGGAACAGACTTTTTTAGTAATTTTTTGACTTTTTAACTAAAATGTGATGTAAAAAAAATTAGTATATTTGAAATGACTTTTTGACTTTTTACGAAAAGATGTGCAAAAAGTAGAGAGAAAATGAAATCTTTGACTTTTTGGTATGAATTATTAACTTTTTGATTTTTTTAATAACTTTTTAAATTTTTAGCTAAAAGGGACACTTGCCAAACGAGCCCTTAGGATCTTGCTGTATTTCAACATTTCATAGTTTGTCCAGAGGATACAATAAGTTTTCTTAATTCTGATTGTGTGATAGAGAGAGGTGGTTAGAGATAAGAATAAAGCAAATTGAGGCAAAATGACAAAAAAATGTGACAAATTGAGGAAGGTCACAAGGAATTTTCTCTCAGCTAAACAGTCATCTTTACAGAGAACAAAGGGGACTCTATAAGTAAGAGGGAACCCCTTATAGCCAAGGCATGCAATATCTCAACACTTTAGATATATCAACTATCGAGAACTCTCTAAGAAGTAGCTAACTTGATCATCGAAGTGATTACTAGATGGCATCCCTGATCGGACTCTGGTGTTTTTTATATTATGCAGGTTGAGTTGGTAAAAAATCTTTCAAAAGCTTTCGTAAAAAATCTTTCATAATCTTTCATAAGCTTTCATAAGCTAAATAGTTATTGGTTCATAGCTAATACGACTGTTCACCGTCTTTCTCTCTTATAGGATGGAGTAGGAAGGGAAATTGGGGTTTAAGATTGTCATGACACAGCAATAAGGTTACACCATTTTGAAAATTTAGAGACAAAATTATTTTTTAAAAATAAAATATATTAATTATTAAAAGTATCATTATTATATTTTTAGCGATAAAATTAGACATCTAGTAATGAATTATTATCTTTTTGGATCTAAATTTTTTTTCAAAAAATAATCTCCTCCGCACAAATTTTTTTTGTCCCTAATAGTGCATTTAGATATTTTCAAATTTTATCATCAAAAGTCTAGTTTTTGGACTTTTCAAAACAACATTTTGGTGATGACTCTCGTGACAATAAGAATTAGTTTTACTGTTTTTTGCACAAAATTTTTACTTCTAGGAATACAAAAAGTTTAATTCTTAAATCATTTATATATATATATGTGTGTTATAGTGTTAAATAATAAAAGGAAAATGAGTGAGAGAGCACTAATTAGTGCCATCACTAATAATGTATTGTTGTGTCTGTTTTTTTAAAAAAAAAAAAAAAAAAGTGAATGCCACATCATTAGTGGTTGCTTTAAAGCACCACTTTTAGTGGTCTCTATCATTGCTGATAATAAAATAGAGTATAAAATAGAAAAGAATTCCAATAGTACTATTGGAATTCTAGGTACCTGGCATGAAAATGTTTAAATCTCAATTCCGATTTACTGATATATAAAGAACAATAAAAACAAAACAATACAAGATCAATATTTCATTTCCTTTCATCTTAATACAAGTTTATGATAAAATCTATAAGCCAACACAAACTATATGACAATTACATTACGTACTGGAAATCACCATCTTTTTTTTTTATTTGGTACAACTGACAACATTCATGAGGCCATCCACCTGGATAATAATAATTAAACTAGTGTCACAGGCCAGCAGTGTATGGTACTCCGGAGGCCGGAATCCAAGCATCTCCACCCAAGAAATTTCCAACTGTAAATTTCCCGGCTTCTGTGGCACTTGTTATAACGTGGTACCCCGGCCACTTGACCCTACCACCAGTACTTGCACCTGCACCTGTATTCATGTACTCGCCATAATACAGTGTACTCAAAGCAAAATTTCCACTCCATGGAGCCCAACCGGCCGGGTTAATCAAACTGTCTAGAGTACACTTCATGAACACTGTCCTCGAGTACTGTTTCCATGGTCGCCCTAGATATGTCTTAAATGAGCCCTGTACTGGTTTCAAGTCTGAGGATGCGGTGACAACAGAGTTATGGAACACAATCCCTGTGTTTTGGTTAGGATCGGTTCTTGCCTGAGCAGTGACGGTGTTTTGTTGATTGCTCATGGGTTTTCTCACATATATGTTGCAGCTCTGAAAAACAACAACCGCATCACCGAATATGAAGTCAACAGTTCCATAGATGTCGCAGTTGCGAAAAAATTGTCGTTGGGCGTAGGCGTATAAGGTGTCTTGGTAGCCTTTGAAGCTACAGCTATAGAAGACTGAGAGATCAGAGCCAGAGCGAAGTGCGACTGCTTGGTGTTTTTGAGGTCCGGCTGTGTTTTCAAATGTCATGTCACGAGCAATGAATCCACCACCGGTAACAGCTAAGAGACAATTAAATATCAAACGATTAATTTTTCGTAACAAAATTGACTTATATTAATTACTTGCCAATTAAAAGCAAATTTCTTTCTTTGTCGTTGACATATTATAATATAATTATATGTTGATTATTGACTAATAATAATGTTGGTTTATGATTTGATTAGACAAATAGTTGGTTTAATTTTAGCTGCTTTGTGGCCTACCTCATTAATTGAGGCCAGGATAACAAATATGAATATAAATACAAATTGTGTTTACTAATGGCACGAGTAATGGTTTCAGTCTTGTCTTAATCTCTCAACAGTTTAATGTAATACCAAGAGTTATAATGTCATCAAGGTTTTAAATATTGGCCAATAGGGAGGCTTGGGCCTAAACCTGTTTGGATTTTGGGTCTTCCGATACCAATACCATCGCTACAAAAATAAAAATAAAATTTATTGCGTATCAATTTTTTTTCGATACAAACAATTCGATTGCTATTATTTTTAAAAATTAAACAATAGTGTCATTTGGTTTCCAATCCTAATCATTCAATATTTCTAATACTATTACGTCACGAGTAATATTGATTTGTCTTCTAATACTGCTATTTAAAATGTTGCATGCAGGATTTTAAAACCATTACATATTGGATTGGCTAGTATCGATATTTTGGACTTTCAATATCTATATTATTTAATATATCGATGAAAATCGTTCAATATTGACTAATATATAACCCTATCATTAATACCGATAGGTATGCCAATATCATTATTTAAAACCATAGTTGTGTGTGATGGAGAGGAAGTAATATGGAAGAAGGGCATACCAACTTGTCTAATTAAGTTTGAGAATTAAATTAATAGCTTTTTCTACTTAACTTTATTTTATTTTTATTATTGTGAAAAAAGGTTTTAAAAAAACTTACCAAAAGTTGCAGTGCTAAAAGTTGTGGAGCCACCTTGAGCATTATTATTTCCAGTAACAATGGTGGCATCAATTCCATCTCCAATAAACATCAAATTCTTCATGGATCTCTTAATCACAATATTCTCATTATAAACACCGGCTTTTACGTATATGACGAATCTATTCGTCCCACCGTTTGAAGCCGCCACGGCCTCAGAGATGGTCTTGTAATTGCCAGAACCATCTTGAGCCACCACAATGTCGGCACTTGGCGATGATGACTGAAGCAGTTTCCTGTCAGCTGATGATACCCATTCTGGGAATCCGTCAGCCAACAGGCGTCTGTTTCTTGTCATCTTAGCAAAATTAGATGAAATTGATGATGTTGCCTTGTTTAGTGCTAGTGAATTGCCAAGCAACTTTGACAAGTCACTCAACATGTTAACAGGGAAGGACTCTAAATGAGAAGATAGGTTGAGATCAATGAAACCATTCTTGCATGTTTGTTGGTTGGTGATCGCAGCGCTCAACCATGTTTGAGCACTGGTTTGGTCTTTGGAGTTGATGGAACGGTTAAGCTGGTAAACCGTGTCATCATAGAGCTCCAAACAATCAGCCCAAGCCAACTTCGCTCGCTTGTCAAATGAACTCACGTCCATGGACGAGACGAGATTGTAGGCTTGTTGAGCTTGGTTTAGAGTGACTCTAATGGCAGATTTACGCAAATCAAACTGGGTTTCATCTGGGGTTCCTAGAGGTTTGGTGCCAATTAGAGAATTGCATAGTTCAGGGTAGGGGGCTTGGCTACATGGTGACATGGTTGTGGACCCATGTACTAACCCAAATGGCGATGAGACAACATGAACACTCAATAAAGCTAACACAAGAACAAGTTCGGTATCCATGTATGACCCAAAACAAGTTTATAAACACTTTTTAAATCTCTTCTCTAAGATTTCAGTGATCCACTTATGAGAAAGCATGCTCCTTTTATAGGGAAAATCATTCATTGTTCCGGATCACCACGTCCTTTTTTGTATCAGCAATATTAATCATTATTTGATATGATATCTCACTCATTTGAAAGTGAAAAGACATAATTTTAGGTCCCAATAGTCATAAATTGACAATTAAAAATAAACAAAATAAAAAATTACGTGATCATCCAGTCCAAATCCATGGAATAATTTTTCATTTTATAAGCATAAATTGGCTATTATGTGTGCTTTCAACTGTAGCAGCGGTACTACTAGACATTTCAGCGCATTTGAAAATGCCATGGGCCATGCAAATGACGCTTACGTTATAAAAGAATCTGACAGTACGAAATAATATAAATATAAAACAGAAAATATATTTAAATATATATATATACGGTATGATTGAAATTTCTCTTTAAGTATGACTTACGCTAAACTTAGAATGAATTTCAATCACGAAATATTTCTCTGTACTCTAATTCTATATATTTAACATTTGTGTAAAAACGAAAAATTTGGGAGTATAATAAGTGTAGTTTATGAATGACTATGTAGTTATTAGCAATGTTAAAAACTTAGAAAGAAAAAAAAAATCCTAGAAAATAATCAAAATTTCAAATCTATGGTCAAGATTCCCTCAAGAATTAATCTCAAAATAACTACTTTAAATATAAAAAAGATTTACATACAAGTCCTAATTTATGAACTTATACTCCATTAAGTCTTAACTAAGATTTTTTGTACCTTCAAGGCCCATTAAATTTTTAATAGTCGAAATTACCCTTCAAACAATGATTATTCATTATTTATGATTATCTATAAAAAAAACATAATAATTTGATATTTATTTTGATTTTCAAAACTTTAAAATATCAACTTTCAAATTAAAAAAGCTTTAAAAAAAATTATGCGTAAAAAACAAAAAAACTAAGGTTTTTTTTTTAAAAAAAAAAATTGAAAAAACTAAATAAATTTTTTGTGCAAAACTGAAAATTTTATGTTTACAAAGGATTATAATGAAGGAACACTGATGTGCTAAAAAAAAAAAAAAACACTTCAAAAATGAAAAAAACTGATAATGTTCTTAATTTAAATTTAGAAAAAATTGATAATATTTTCGATTTTATTGGATAGTTAAATCAAACTAATAAGTAGAAGGGCAAAAATATTTAATCTCATGCTCCGATTTTTTTCATCAGTTAGTGAAATAATTATCTGGAACACTACTATAGAAAATTGATAATATTTTTAATTTTAAAATTTTTTAAAAAAATTGATTATATTCTCAATTTTACTAAATAAGATTTATTGGTTTAAAAAATCTTAGCTAGGATCTAAACTTCCATAATATTTGTAAATAAAATTTTTGAATAATTAACTCAAATATAGATTATTGATCTATCATTCTGAGGCCAAGTTTGGCAACTCTAAAATAATCCATCTTTTTATCTTTTTTTCATCACATCACCTCTTTATTTTTCTACATATCTTTTCGTAAAAGATAAAAAATACACTTATTTAGGTCATCCCAAACAACCCCTAAATACCAAAGACTTGGTTGTTTGTTTAGATGAAGCGGCTAAAATACGCCAGTGGTTTTGGAAGTCAATGTCTGGGTTGTTTGTAACTTCTTTCCATTAGACGTTTACGTGTATGGCTACGATTTTAATTTAAGATAAACCAATAAATATATTGCATGATCGAAGACTGACAACCCATAAGTCTATGTGGCATATAATTAGACGTCCACAATTTGACAGAACAATGGAATGGACTCTGCTGCTTTTGTTTAAAGTCTTGAAAAAGTCTTTTTAACTCATTAGAAAGTTATCTAGAAATTTTTAATTTATAGTAAATTTAGAGTTGTTATTGTGAGCTACTTCATCAAAAATTTTGACCTTTGATTATGTATTACGGGTATACGTGTATTTCTAGGTTTCCTTTTTTTGGGTTCTTGGAATTGTTATTAAGGGATTTGGATCTTTTATATTAGTTTTAAGTAATGTGAGGTATATTAAATTTTTTATTAAATAAATAATCAAATATTTCATATGGGTATAAGGTCCATCTTTTTATGAACCGCATATTCATCTATGACATTTAGTCATTCATTTAATAAACAATTTAAGACATATAACATTTTTTATTATTTTTTTCATCCAATTAGTCATTATCAGTCACCAGATCCATACTATATATTAAGTAAAATGGGGTTTTTAACCCCAAATTTTGTGGGAGTTCCAATCTCCCAATCTAAATTTTTTGATTTTTTGATTTAAAAAAAATCAAATCTTAGCATTTATTAACTTCTCCCAACTCCCAAGTCTTACCCTCATAATAACACTTTAATGCATTAAAAACAAGTATAAAAAAAATTCTTTGAAATCTAACACATGAATTCCTTAAAAAGTCTCAACATATATGATTATTATCCCTCATAATAACACTTTAATACATTAAGAACAGCATAAAAAAAAAATTTTTGAAAAGTCCAGCACATATGATTATTATCAAAATATTAAACTTTAAAATAATATAATAAAAAAAAAGATATTTAATTCCTTAAAAAGTCCAACATATATGATTATTATCAAAATATTAAATTTTAATATAATATACAAAAGGAAAAAAAGAAGACATTTAAAAAATATATATATATATTTAAAAATCACAATTCACATATATAGATAATTATAAATACAATTCGTGCATAGCACGAGTGATATACTGGTAATTAGCTTAATGAAAAAAGTGTGGAAGATGATCCCCTTTCGTTGACAATTATTATGGAACAAAAAGAAACTACAGAGCGTTGCCTATTATTTAATTTTAAATGTTTGTAAAGTTATGTTATTCAAATTTAATATTAGTGCAAAACTTTTATATAAAATGGTGTAATTAATTTCGATCTAAAAATAATTATTGAAAAATATGAAAATGCCTGAGTTATTGATTTGTGATTATATATCAATTTTAAACAGTAAATAACAATCTCAATTAAACAATTAAAAACGAATCAACACAATGATTTAATGTGAAAAAATCACAATTGGAGATAAAAAAATCACGAGCCAAAGTCACAAATCAATTTACTAAGAAGAAAAAAAAGGAATTATATAAGTGTACTCTCAATTTCCTAGGGAATCCACGTCCAAATTAAACCGACCCCAATATGTCTTTTCCACCACTGTTTTCACGTCGAAATTGTCTTGCCCAACGTTGAATTCACAACGTTAATGTCAAATCCACGATGATGAGCCACTTCGGAATTCACCAAAGCTTTAAGTCCAAGTTTCTCGAAATTCACCGAAGAACAATTCTCTCTTTTGTGAATAAAAGAAAATAAATAAACCCCTTAATGATATTGATATAAAATTTATGAATCCATTGATCACTCTTAAATCATCAAGGAAACACTTATAAAGCATCATTAAATATAAAATACTTTATTTTTTCTTCCTCTTTGAAAAACTGGACTGTTCAAACTTTAAAACAAGCAAACATTGCACTTTATTATAATATGGATCGCGAAGATCGCTCGAGCGCATATTTCACCGCTCGAGTAGTGTGACTAAAGGCGGTGTAAAACATATAGACTGACCGCTCGAGCTCAACTTTCACCGCTCGAGCGGTGAAACTTTCTTATCAGAAGTTCAGAAGATCTGCAAAAGTACTGAATGATCATTTTCTTTGTTCGAGCACACAAATGACTGTTCGAGCGGTCAAACAATTTCGACTGAATTTTTGCTTTTTGTTTCAGGAGCACTGCCCCTCAACCCCGCCTAGGTGCTACCCCGAACTCGCCATGGGGTGCTGCCCACTAGACCCCTACGAGCTGACCCCGTACAACAAAGTGGCAAACATAAGAAGATTAAGATCAGAAACTCCTCTGCACAGGTACAATTTGGATTAGATCCGCATCTAAACACTCACATCCTTACTGAAATATAAGAGCAAACAAAATTACAACTGAACGGAATTTTGTCAAACGAGATTGTCAATTACCAAAACTTAATAATTACTCTATATAATTTTTATTTATAAAAAATTTATATAGAATGAGATTAGAATTTTATAATTATGATCTAAATTAATGATCTTAATTTTCAATGACCAAAGATGAATAGACCACATCATTCTATGCAAAAATTACATGTATAAATTAAAATTTAAATGTTACCATTTTATCATTTAATTTAATATGTTAAGTTCAAATTATGATGGAGTTTCATTATCTATAAAATATGATAAATTTTAAATATACATATATAAATATTTGTAAATATTTTTTTATAACAAATATCTTTTCAACATAAATATTAGGTTATTCAATCGTACGTACTTTTGTGACTTGATTGGCTGAAAAATAAAAAACGTGTACCACCAATTTGATGCTGCTGCTGATGGTGATGCTGATCGTAACATGATTCTGGGTAAAAGGTAGCATAATACTTCAACTTTTGTTGGGAAAAAAATTCTTGTCAAAACCTATCATTTTGAACTATGTTTGTGATGTCAGGTTTTTTGTTACTCCATCGGATTCCGTTGCAATTATTGCTGCAAATGCTGTTAAAGCCATACCTTACTTGCAATTATTGCTGCATTTGCTCGTTTGACGGCATGTTTATTTACACTTGCATCCTGACATAACCTTATTGTCCAAGTAAGTCATACCTTATTTTTGCATATGTTAGGGCATGTTCATGTGTGCCTGCATGTTGATATGGCTTTTTTCTCTAGTTACCTATCTCCTGTAAGGAATCAAGTGTACTTCTCACAATGACTATCCTTCTATAGTTTGCTTATCTTATTGTGGAATTCGTTCATTGCACTCTTATATTTAATCTCATATTGGAGTCGTCTTGCTGTAGGAGCATGCCTACATCTGCTGCTCTTGATGTTGTGGCTCAGCATTTAAATTTGAAATTTGAAATTTTTTGAGGTACTCTGTTGCACAAACTATACAATTTTATGGCTTCCTGTACTATTGGTATGAGATGGTGTAATTTTTCCCCCCACTCTAAAATGCCAGGTGCCTACCGGCTGGAAATTCTTTGGTAACTTAATGGATGCTGGGATGTGTTCAGTTTGTGGTGAAGAAAGTTTTGGAACTGGTGATCTTTTGTCCAAATTCTTCAGTGTATATATATATTTTAATGGCGAGACATTAAAAACATATAACATGCAGTATTTTAATGACTTGTTTTATCTATTGACAGGCTCAGACCATATTCGTGAGAAAGATGGAATCTGGGCTGTATTGGCTTGGCTCTCTATTATTGCTTATAAAAATAAGGATAACCTCAGTGGGGAAAAGCTCGTTATTGTTGAAGACATTGTTCGTCAGCATTGGGCTATCTATGGCCACCACTATTATACACGTTATGATTATGAGGTATGTATGATCTTGCAATGCCTGTTGCTTAATATTTGATCCCTTTGTAACAGTAAGACTATTAAACATCTTTTGCTCATTTAATTTTTTTTCCTCGAAGAATGTTGATGCTGGAGCAGCAAAGGATCTGATGGCATGTTTGGTCAAGCTGCAATCTGATCTTATTGAAGTCAACAAGTATGTTTGTCATACTACCTTAAAGATAATCTCTTTGTGCCAAGTTTTCTTCAGTGTTTATTAGTAGCATGCTTAATTACCTTAAATATTCTTGTTCAATTTGTGTGTGCGCGCACACACATGTTGCCACATGTCCTATATGTACTTTTATTTAAATGTATCATTTTGATCACCAGTTTAATGGATTCTTCAGTTGCCCTCCACAGCTGAATTAGCAGTTTGCACGAAAGTAGACTGAAAAAACCAAGTTTGTAGATGCTGTAGGGTAGTAATTGGTATTGGAGGCCTTCAATTCAGAGTATCTGTGGGATGGTTTGAGGGCTATGTTGAAGATGTTTTTTTCAAATGTCTTCTTTTCATTTTCAATTTAATGGAAACAATATCAAATTCTTTCAAGATGTGGCCATGAATCAAGCTCCTATGTTCAATTTTTTCTTTTATGACTTTTCCAATTATTACTTTGTTGACTCCTTTTTTGTTCAGCCTTCTCCATTTATCTATTCATTGATTTATTTGGTTTCTTCTGTCTTTTTATCTCACTGTTGGAAGCCTGAAAAACATTAATACAGCAGGAAGATTGAAACCATGTCATCAGAATTTTAAACTAAGCATGTAGCCTTATACCTTCTGTTGATTGAGATATATGTCTGGTGAAAATAGGTCTCAAATTTTTTTTGGTTTATTAGATTGTGAACCAAATTGAGTTTATGATGGAGTTCTCTAAGATTGATAATAGCCCATTGGAGTTGGAGGGAAAGGATTGTGGTAAAACAAATTGAAAGTAGAAAGAGAGAGAGAGAGAGAGAGAGAGAGAGAGAGGGGAGAGAGATTTGTAAGGGAGTTCTAATTGTGATAACTTGAAAACGCCTCATACCCCTTCAATAATCTTGATATTGTCTGGCAAGTCAAGTCTATTGGTGGACTTTTGCTGGGTAAGTCAAAGTTAAAAGAGGGAGCTAATTTGGATGTGTAGACATCCCATTTTTGACCGTCCTTAAGACTTGGACGTCATCGTTTGAACACTCGATGATATCCATGTTCGTGTTCGTCTTGAGTTCTCGGAGGTTTCGGCCGCGCGCCTTGCCTCAAGACCTCTCGACTTATTTGTTTTGTACTTGGTTGTGGACCAAGCACTTAGATTTTTACCTCTGAGGGTAGGAAATGGCTTGTTGGCCACCCCTACACCCCACCGGCCTTGGCATGTTGCCACCGGCCTTGTTTTATTGTTACCGGCCAAAAGCGTTGGCCGGTCGGCAATGTTATTGGTCGGCCGGCCATTATTTTGGTCGATCGGTCACTTTTTCTGGCCGAGACCCTTGTTTTAGTTTCTTGAGGAAGCTTGAACCTTTTGAACCCTTGGTTTTTAGCTTCTTGAGGAAGTTTGAATCTTTTGAATCTTTGTTTTAGCTTCTTGAGGAAACTTGAACCTTTTGAACCCTTTGTTTTTAGCTTTTTGAGGAAGCTTGAACCTTTTGAACCTTTGTTTTAGCTTCTCCAAGAAGCTTGACCTTATTAGCTTCTTAGAGAAGCTTGACCCTTTGCTTTAAGCTTCTAAGAGAAGCTTGAACCCTTCTAAGCTTCCAAGAGAAGCTTGGCCCTTTGCTCTAAGCTTCTAAGAGAAGCTTGACCCTTTTTGCTCTAGCTTCCTCAAGAAGCTTGGACCTTTGCACAAGCTTCTTGAAGAAGCTTGGACCTTTGTTCCTCTACAAGAGAGGCCCTCCCTCTCCTTTAGAAGGGTTCCAAAAATTTTGCTAAGGCATACACATATATCTCTCTTTGTCTCTACACTTAGGCTTAGAAAGAGTGAAGTTCTTGGCCCCTTTGCACACCAACTCTTAGCCTAACACCTCCATCATCAACTTAAGGATCTTGGAGGCTATTTTCAGAGGTTGAAGGTCTGGTTTTTTGGTCTCAAAGCCGCTGGTTTTGCTGAAGCTACAAGGATAACACACTATTCCCTCTTTTAAGCTTTATTTCGCTCCATCTTTTAGCCATACTTGCAAGCATATTTGGGCTTTGGCATAAACTGAAAAAAGTCTTATTTTGAGTTCCTTTTGAAGTTTGTTTCAAATCACTTTTGTGTTTGGGGTAGTTTACCCCCTCTTAGGCCTTGTTTGGCCTCTTTTTTGTGCCTTTTTTGTGAGCTTCGGGACCACCTTGTATTGGCCCTCTCACCACTGAAATCCAGAGGCATTTCAGTAGTGGGGATGGTGTTTTGAGGTCCTAAGAAGGAGAGGGCCATCCCCTTTCCTTGTTGTCTTGTTTGTTGGCATTTTTGGCCTTACAAAGGAGCCCTTACTTGCATGCTTCCTAAGCTTGGTTCAGGCCTTTTTCAGTGAGTTTTAGGACCTGCATGAGCTCTGTCAAGAGCTGGTTTTGTCATATTGGATGTCCTTCTTGCATGTGTGGAACAACCCTCTTTATAGCCTATCAAAGGAGCCTATCATTCTTGCATGCATAGACCATGTTTCAGTGGATTTTTGGGGTTTATTTGGCATGACATACCTCTGAATTTTGCTGGTTTGGTAGCCTCTTTATTGCCTCACATGCTTGTAGTGCAAATCCCCTTTACTAGCTTGTGTTGCATGCTATTTTGGCCCTTGATTTTAGCACTTTTTGGCCATGCCTTAAACTGATTTTGTACATATTTTGGACTGCCTTAGCTCTGTTTTTGGGTCTCATGGTCGAATGATGTTTGTTTTGCATGCTTGTAGTACAATGTCCATGCTTAGCTTTGGGTTTCGAGGTCTATTGCATGCATATACTGAGGTGTTTTCATGTTTTGGGGTGCACATCATATTTCAGAGCTTATGTGTATGCCATATTCCCATGTTTTCCACTCTTTAAATGCGTTTGAGAGTTGTGCACAAATGCCTCGTTTTTGGGCCATTGCGTGAGTTTTATTCCTATGCATGTTGAGCCATCATTTTGGGCCATTTTCCCACTGTTTCAGACCTGCCTAGGGTCTGTTTAGGGTTGGTTTTGCGATTTGTACATTGCTTTGTGTACCTCTAGTGTAACCCGCTTCACTAGTTTCGGCATTCGAGCCATCTTGCATGCATTGTGTGACATATTTATATGATTCGAGACCATTGTACACTACAACACAAAACATTTTTGGCAACGCTTTTTAGCAACCAAACAAAAATTTAGTTGCCAAAGATACATCATTGGCGACCGAATGGTTTTGGTCACTAAAAACTAAACTTTTGGCGACGAATTTAAAATTTTGGTCACTATTGAGTTTGGCGCCAAGTGATTTTTTTGCGCGGGAGAGCTAAAAACAATTTGGCGACCAAATTAATTTTTAGCAACGGAAATTTTTGTCGCCAATTATATGTCTTTGGTGACAAGCATGACTTGGTCACAGAAAATTTGAATAATATTTATGGCAACCAAATTTATTTGGTTACCAATAATTTATTTGCCTTTAACCTAATTTTTTATTGCCAAAAGTAATTGACTGAGTGACCATCACTTTTGTTCTCACTTTCTCACTCCATCTGAAACGGCACACACAGGTCTCACTCCATCTGAAACGGCGCACACAAGTTGATCCAGGTAATGTCTTCTTTTCTTCTTCTTCTTCTTCTTCTCTCTCCCTCTCCCTCTTGCTCTGCTGCATCACCAAATCTGAAAGGCACCGAAGCTGTTGACAGCAGCGCTGCACAGCGGCAGATTGCACCCTCTTTTTGGGTCGATCCCCTCTTCTCTTCTCTATCTCTGATATGTTGAATGTAGTCCCTCTCCCTCTTGCTTTCTCGAGCCATCGAATGCCAATAGCAAGCACCGCTAGGTAGCAGCAACAGCACCGCTGGGCAGCAGCAGCAGCGCTGGGCAGCAACAGCGCTGTTTGGCAGATCGATGTTCTCTTCTCTGGGCCAAATGATATTCTGAATGTATTTTCTTAAACCAATTTTTGTTGTTACAGAGGTGAAATAAACTAATTTTTATTTTATTTTTCATATGTATGATATCTGTTGCGTGACCTAGATGAACTATATATCTGGCGTGTCTTCAGGGATTGAACTGAAATCTAACCCACTACTGTATGATAAATTGTTCTTTGAAACTAATTTGCATTTATTTATTTGATATTTGCAAGTTTTTTTTCTTTTTTGTTCAACTACCACAGATTGCCCATTTGATATTATGACTAACAAGTAATACACCATTGTTTTCAAACAGGGCATGATTCAAGATTACCTTCATTTTTTTTCCTCATGGTGCATGAAACTGAATGATTCATGGATGCTGCTGCCATTCTTCTTGTGATTTTTGTTAATACATTGATTTTCATTCAATATATATATATATATGTATTCAAGAACTGCTTTTATTGATTGTAGTTTGTTAGAAAATATATATTATTTTATTATTTTTTTTGTTTTTTGCCATGTGACAAAAAATATTTATGTTCTCCCATATATAACAATTGGATAGATAAATTCAAAAGAAATAAAATTTATTTAAATTGGTTTTAATTTTTCTTTACCCCTTCTGCTTTTTCTTTGGTCCAGTAGGAATAATATGAGGGGTTACTAAAAAAAAGAGTTGTCATATGAGGTGTAATGGGTGGAGAAGCTGTAGTAAGTTAAAAATAATTTCCAGTGTTTTGCTTTGTATATATGGTGCAATACGAGAACTAATGGTCATTGAAAACAGTGGAGAGATACCAAAAATTGTATTATTTAAATTACAAATTTGTGTAACCAGGGATTTGTATTTGCACTAAATTTGTTCTAAAATTTTTATTGCCATCGTATGTCTTCGACCCAATCAAATTTTAATATGCTTTTAAGTACATCAGCTAGTGTTTTGTTTACCTTGTCCAATGTAATTAGCTTGTCCTTTCAGAACCTTAAATTTGCACCACACTACTTTTTACTATGCAGCCACTATTTTTTGTTATTTCTGTTCATCCACCTTGCTCTTTGGAATTCCTTAATGATTTGATTTACCTGTTGAACTTAGAGGATTTAAAAGATTGATTTGGATTGATCACAAAGTTAATTCTATCTGGATGAATCTGTCTGAGGCTTTTAATTGTACAATTGATCTACCATGTGATGAAGCCCAGTAGAGAAGCCAACCAACCATGACAGTGTAGGTGGAACCAAGTAACACTTTGGCTTAATTGATAACTTGCTATCTGCAATTTTCTGAAAGACATACTCAATTGGGAAGATAAAGGAAAAGGTGGTCTGATTCTTCATTCTTGGGATATTCTTTTGCTATCAGCAGCAAACTACTTCACTAAACTTATGGAATGTAACTTATAAAATAGTTAAATTTCTTCCTTAAGTGGATCCTTTTCTGTTGCTGGCTTGTCGTGTTGTTTAATGTGCTTCAGTGTGACACACATGCCTTCTTATATTAAATTATTGAGACATGTTTGACAAAATCACCATCTCAAGGGAAATTTACCAACTGTTTGCAAGCTTTTAGGCCCATGATAGAGCTTGAGAAATTCTGAAATGGCCATCATTTTCAGGGACAACACATCGTTGTATCCCTCTCCTATGAAAAATAAATAAATGAATGAACACCAGGTAGGAAGTATCTGGTACATCCTCTTCTGTTCGTTCTCATCTGAGAGACAATCATGCTAAATTTTGGATCTGTGCTGCTAATTTATGTGGTCCGTGCCTGCATTGACTCTTTGATTCTATGAATTACAGAATATTAAATTGAAGAAATTTAGTAGGACAAATAAGGTAGAAAATTAAAAAAAAAAAAAATTGAAGATAGGACATGAGTATCCTTATATGTTATTTGACATTCATTTCATGCCCATAACTCTCCATTAATTTCGTGTATAGTGCGATTTTAATTTAAACTTTGATTTATAGGTTATTGGTTAATGCATAGAGATAAAAAAGCTGCACTTGTTCGTTGGGGGCAATTACTACATCAGGTAATATTTGACTATTTGTTAAGGCTTTTTTAATTTATTTGGAGAATTTTGACACCTTTTTTTTATATTAAATTTGTAGCTATTAGAGGATTCACTTATTGTATTATTAGTTTCTTTTTACTACTGTGAACGTATCATAACACATACGTACATAAAAATATGGAATCCTAATGTTTTGAGCATTCATGATATGACAAACAATTAGATGATCCAAGGAACTATGTGATATATAAATAAGATAAGACCAAATATGCTAATTAGGGGGTGGTTGTGTTTTGCTTAAAAATCTCAAGTCCATGTCTAACTCAAATAAATAAGTCAAATTGCTAAAATCACATCTATTAAAGAAATTGAATGAATTTGATTAGTTTTTTTTTTTTTTTTTTTTTTAACATGCTTAATAAAAAAAATAAAAAACTAGATGTGATTTCTATTCAATTTTTTCCCATCTAATCCATTCAACTAATCAATACTTTTTCACAGTGGAGGATTTCTTTTTTCTATTTTTTAATTGTGAAACGAAATAGTTGGCTTTGTAGGTGACCAAATATGGACAAGAGTTGGATGTTACTTAAGAATAGGATGAGTTCCCAGTATCGAGATGGGGTGAAGTCTTTTGTTCAGTTCGCAATGTCAAATGTAAGGCCAAATGATAAGATTCGTTGTCCTTGTATGGACTGTTTGAATTGTGAACAACACACCAGTAAAATTGTGGAGTATCATTTGGTCGCGAAAGGTATGTCCCCTTCTTATAAGACTTGGGTGCATCACGGGGAATCTGTTCCCATTAATCAATCTCATGTATTGAATGATGACAACCACAATGACTACGGAAGGGTTGGGGATAGAATGGAAGAAGATACAGATGCAGATCAAGATGAATTCCTAAATTTGTTAGAAGATGTTTACATGGGGACTATCATGAATGATAATGAAAATGACGGGAATGAAGAGGACGATGACGATGATGTGGCTAATAATGTTGAAGAAGAGGATGTGCGCAACTTTGATAAATTGTTGAATGATGCTCAAAGAGAGTTGTACCCTGGGTGTCGTAAGTTTTCTGTTTTATCATTTGTTGTTAAGATGCTTCATGTGAAGGTGTTGAACAAGTGGAGCAATAAATCATTCAACATGTTGTTGGGGATATTAAAGGACCTTTTACCGGTAAGTGATCAAGTGATTCCATGGACCCTTTATGAAGCCAAAAAATTCTTGCGTGACTTAGGCTTAGGATATGTGACGATTCATGCATGTAAGTATGATTGTGCACTTTTCTGGAAGGAGAATGTAAATTTGGAAAATTGTCCAATTTGTCAGGAGTCCAGATACAAGTTGAATGATGGAAAAGGTAAGAAAATTCCTCATAAGATCTTAAGATACTTCCCGTTGACACCGAGGTTGCAGAGATTATATATGTCGAGAAAAACAGCTATAGATATGAGATGGCACAAAGAAAAGTGAGTAGATGATGGGATATTGAGACACCCGGCTGACGGTGAGGCATGGAAGGATTTTGATAGGAAACATCATGTGTTTTCCCAAGAGGCTCGAAATGTGAGGTTAGGGTTGGCCACTGATGGTTTTAATCCTTTTGGAAACATGAGTAACTCATATAGTATGTGGCCTGTGATAATTGTGCCTTACAACTTGCCTCCTTGGAAATGTATGAAACAACCATTTAGTATGTTGTCATTGCTTATCCCTGGACCACAAGCACCAGGTAGGGATATCGATGTTTACATGCAACCTTTAGTTGATGAGCTGAAGGAGTTGTAGGAAGATGGTGTGCTTATATGTGATGCCTCAACTGAATTAACTTTTCGAATGCATGCAGCTGTTATGTGGACAATTAATGACTTTCTTGCATATGGAAACTTGTCTGGATGGAGCACGAAAGGTTATTTGGCTTGTCCTACATGTAACAAGAATGCATCCTCACAACGGTTGAGAGGTAAAATAGGGTACACAGGCGCTCGCCGTTACTTGCATGATGACCACCCTTGGCGTAGGAGTCGACTTTATAACGGTAAGGCTGAGTTTGTGTCAAGACCTTTGGAGTTATCAGGGGAACAAATCTTAGAACAATTGGATTCAGGGACATATAGACCATTTGGAAAGCATCCAGCCAATAAGAAAAGAAAAAGGGAAAATCTAGTATTGAATTGGACCAAAAAAAGCATCTTCTTTGAGTTGCCATATTGGAAAACACTTAAACTCCGACATAACCTCGATGTTATGCACATAGAAAAGAATATATGTGATAGTTTGCTTGGAACATTATTGAGTATAGATGGAAAGAACAAAGACACAGAAAAAGCACGCATAGATTTGGAAGATATGAAAATAAGGAAGGAGTTGCACCTGAAGAGGCGTGCCGATGGATCATTTGAAAAGCCCCCAGCATTGTACACTTTGTCCTCAGATGAAAGACATGGTTTCTGTGAGTTTATGAAGTCAATTAAGTATCCTGATGGTTATGCAGCAAACATCTCAAAGTGTGTAAGCACAAAAGGTGATAAGTTAACAGGCCTAAAAAGTCATGATTGTCATATCCTTCTACAACGACTTCTTCCCATTGGAATGCGTGGATATCTTCACAATGATATATGTGTCACATTATTTGAGTTGGGAAATTTCTTTCAAGAGCTTTGCTCAAAGACATTGAAGGTGAAGGATTTGGAAAACTTAGAGGATCGCATAGTACTCATATTATGCAAGCTGGAGAAAATTTTCCCACCAGCGTTCTTTGATGTGATGGTCCATTTGGCTATTCATTTGCCTCGTGAAGCCATTCTTGGTGGGCCTGTGCAATATCGGTGGATGTATCCGATTGAAAGGTACTTACTAACTTCTTAATATACTAGAATAGTTAAATTGTAGCACAAACTATATACATATATATATTTATAAAAATGTGAGTATGTGTAATAAAAGTATTCTATTGTTTGTTTCATAGGCTACTTGGAATTCTAAAAGGGTATGTTGCAAATCGAGCTCGTCCAGAAGGTTCGATCGCAGAAGCTTATATTGTCAAGGAGTGTCTCACATTTTGCTCAATGTATCTGGGCGGGGTCGAAACTGTATTTAATCGAGAGGAACGAAATGTCGATGTTGGTGTGCATGAGTCGGGGTTAGAGGTCTTTACGCAAGATGTTCGTCCTTTTGGGCTATTGACAAGGGCTTCTTATGTGTCTCAGAAAGAACGTGAAATGGCTCATTGGTTTGTCTTGAATAATAGCCTTGAGTTGGACCATTATCTAGAGTAAGTTTTTATCTTGTTTTTTTATTTATTTTTATTTTTTTATGTGAAATTATGTTTTCAATATAATATGTTACTTATCAACTATATGTTTGTAAATAGGTAACACAAAAATCTTTTAGAAAATCAAGGTGCACGTGACATCATAAAGAGACAAAAAGAGGAATTCCCCAAGTGGTTCAAAGAACATGTAAGATATAAGCGTAAACTTTATTGACTTATACTTACATGAATACTAATATAATGATTGAAATTGATTATGTCGTTATGTAGATGAACCACTTACGAGCTCAAGGATTACCAGAAGCAACTGATGAATTATGGTCATTAGCAAATGGTCCTAGTAGCATAGTTAATTTGTATTCAGCTTGCATTTCCAATGGTGTTCGATTTCATAGTAACGATCGTGACAATCGTCGTAAATGCCAAAATAGTGGGTTGGTTGTGGAAGGGGAGCATGAGGGACAAACAATTGACATTTATGGGTACTTGAATAGAGTGTGGGAGATGCATTATATACTTGGACATCGAGTTATTTTATTCCAATGCGAATGGTTCAACACCGGTAGCAGCAGAACATTACACATTGATGCACATTTCACAAGTATTGATGTCAAAAGTCGATGGTATAAAGATGATCCATTTGTCTTACCAAGTCATGTGAAGCAAGTTTTCTACGTTGATGATACAAAGTTAGGTAGACATTGGAAAGTCGTACAAGGACTACAACATCGAGGAATATGGGATGTACCAAAACAGGATGACGTTGAACCTGATGATGTATTCCAACAGAATGAAACAACTAATGTTGTCCCAATCAGTGTTGAAGACCCCGTCACAATCTCACTTCTAGGAATGACATTGATCCTCAGATTATCCCAAGTGAGGTGGTTTTAGAAACAGTCAGTCGAGCACACGACGATGATGTTAATGATGAAGAGACATGCGATAATGAAGATGATTACTAAGAGCATTGTCACTATCGGAGAAGATGAGCTATATAGTCATTTTGATTGTAATATGGATTTTGACATGGAACTTTAAATTTTTATGTTTTGTGTGACACTATTGTTTAAGTGCCTTTCTTATTTCAGTTTGAGCGTAATGATTATCCAAGAATATGTTTCAATGCATCTATGTTTGTGTGTGGCCCTCTCTCTTTCTCTTTCTCTTTCTCCATTTTTTTTTTGTCTCTTATGTCATGTTATTGTTTAGTTATCACTTATGTATTGATTTTATCATACGTCCATTGATATTAATGTAATTGCTTATTTTATATATGCTTCACACATGTAATAATTGAGTTGTTGTATAGATGGCAGGGCCTGGTAAAGTTAGAAGTGCAGCATCATCTAAAGTTGCTCTACTTACCCAGCAAGCTCCAGCTAGAGTTGATGCCCCTACTCAACATGCACCATCTAACTTAACTCCATCTGCTCAAAGTGTACCATCTACAAATGCTCTATGTATCCAGGTTGCACCATCTACAAATGCAACTACTACACAGGCTGCACCATCTACAAATGAAGCTACTACCCAAGCTGCACTATCTACAATTAGTTCGCGTACCCGTTCTACACAGGTAAGGGGTCAGACTCGAGGGAAGAACATAGCGCGTCTCATAGCAAAAAATGGTGGCAAAAAACTTCCTGTTTGGGTCCCTGCAGATGCCAAGGTGCCAGTAGGGCCTTATGCCACTCCATTTGCAAATGAAGTTAGGTTACAAATAAGGATGGCTGCACCTATCATTGGCGTAAGTAAGTGGGATAAGATTGACGAGATTCATAAAGCCCCAATCATTCAGGCAGTTCGGGTACTTGTGTTTGTTGATTTGTAAATAGTTAGATTATCACCATTACTTGCAGTTTAATATTAATAAAAGTATTCATATATTTGCAGGATAAATTTGAGATTGTTGATTATGATGAGGATGAAGAGGTTCGGAAAGCTATCAACAAGAAGTGTAAAACCCTTTACAAAAGTTGGTATAATAAGATGAAAACACATTACTCGAAGTTGGTAGAAGCTGGTGTTGACCCTTACACTAAGCCTTACAAAGGGGTCGACCATGAGGCTTGGGCACACATGATTAATCATGTGTGGCTTAATAGTGCTCATCAGGTAAAACTTCATAAGTTAAAGAATCATGTTTCAATTTCAATTTAGTTTTACTAATCAATTACTTTTGTAGGAATTGGCTGAAAAAGGGAGGAATAGTCGATCGAAGTTACCATATAATCATACAATGGGCTCTAAGTCATTTCAAGCTGCAATGTATAGAGAGGTGATGCATTTAATATATTTAAAAGTGTGATTGAGTTAAATTTAATTATGTATACTTACTTTTAAATTGACGGAATTAGGGTACCGCAAAGGTTGACATTGTAGATTTCTACAAAGATTCCCATTGGAGCAAGAGAAAGGCGGATTGGATAGCCCCAATATGTGGTGAATTACATGTAAGTATGCCAATTAATATAGTTACATATTTCTATAATTGGTTCTATTTGTTAAAGTTGTTTACAAATTGATAGGAAGCTTTGAAAAAGCGACATGAAGAGTCTTTGGGGCCTGGGGCAGTACCTTTAACTCAGGAGCAACTGTCAATTGAGGTTCTTGGAATGAGTAAATCGGGATACATAAAAGGCTTTGGAGTTGGTCGAAACCCATCCTCATCCAAATCTTCTGTTAGTACACAAGCACATGTTGAGGTGGTTTCGAGCCTGGAAAAACAAATAGAGTCCTTGAAGAATTTGGCTGAGGTCCAGCAACAACAAATTGCAGCCCAGAACCTGGTAACACAAGAGCAAGCTAGAAAGATTGAAATGCAAAACAAAAGGTTTGAAGAGATTGAAAATTTTATGAGGATGTACAAGGATCGGGCAAACATGCAAGTTGGTGAAGAGGATTGTTCATCAGAGGAATTTTATTGATAGCTTGCTCTGTAAGTATACTTTTCAGAATTTAATTTTCATATCACTAAAAACACTTCACTTAATATATTAGTTGATTGTTGCTATTTTCATATCACTACAATTTTCATATCACTAAAAATGCCTAATGCGATTCATGAGTTGACATTAGCAAGTAACTTGCTTGACTTCGCCTATAAGATAATTGTGTTCCCTTTTTTCATGTGTATTGCTATTGTTCATAAACCTATTCATCTGTTGATTCAAATGATTAATATCTTGCTTGAATGTGTTTTCTTGTGCAAGTCTAAGACACGGACAAAGAGACCCATTTATTGGTATCCATCTTTGCTGGTTTTTGACTTTCATCTTGTTGCATTGTTAGCTTTGCCAATGAGCTACTAGTTGTTTTTGTTCTTTTCTATATCATGTGTATAGTAAATTGGGAATTGCTTGAAGCAACAAAATGGCCAAATTGGTGAGGTTGAATTTTCATGAATTTCCATTGCAATAGTAGTTTTTTTGTTGTTGTTGGAGTGTCAGTTAACTTATGTTGCATTCGGTGGGTTTGGGTGCCAAAACTTTGAATGAGTGCAAAGCATTCAAACACAATTCTAAAATCTCCTTTTGGGGAGTGATTGTAAATGCATGTGATAGATTAAAACTAACTTTATGAATAGTTTGATTCAAGAAATATGCATCAACAGTTAATCATACAAAATGCGTCAGCCAATACTTAGTGTGTTTCCCTCAATAACTTTATGTAGATAGAGCACAAGTATTGATCTTTAGGTTGAAAAAAAGAACTAGGAATATGTACAAATTTATAGAGATATATTGCTTGTAATTAGTTCATATATGCCAAGTTTAACTAGTGAATCATGTGTTACTTTTTGATTTTGGTATTTTGAAATTTTGAAATTCACCGTAGGAAAATTTGCTCTCAATTTGTTCATCTATAATGTGAAACCAATGTTTTTAGACCAGGACCTTTATTATTAACATTTTAACATTATAATTTTTTTTTCATATGTTTGACAGATTGGCAATGGATGGAATATAGTTCGAGGAGCATCAAAGGATTACATTTTGAATTTTTGGATATATTTTGTCATAGATTTTTGTTATGAATTTGCAAGCTTGGAAGGTTTTTTGGAATTACAAGTTTGAAGTTTTTTTCATATGTTTGATAGATTGGCATATGGATGAAATATAGTTCGGGGAGCATCAAAAGATTACATTTTGAATTTTTGGATATATTTTGTCATAGATTTTTGTTATGAATTTGCAAGCTTAGAAGGTTTTTGGGCATTACATGTTTCAAGTTTGGGATTGTAAGAGATTTGTACTTAAATTGGATGTTTTGGATTTGATATGTTGTTTATATTTAGTATGGTACTACTTTTGAATTAAGTTTATATTTTGAATGCTTTGCACAAGTGTGTTAATTTGAATTATATTTTGCTTATGTTTATAGGTTTATGAATTATGTATTGAACAGGGAAATTGTTAAAAAAATTATAAATAATGAATTTTTGGTGACAGGTTTTTTTAGTTGTAAATTTACTTTTGGTGACATTTTATTTATGTTGCTGAAAGTATGTGTCCATAAATTTTTTAGCGACCCAAAACTTGATTGGTCGCCAAAAGTTTTAACATTCAACAACCAATTCTTTTAGTCACTGAAAGATATTTTTAGCGACGCATTGATATGTTGCTGAAACTTAACATGTCACCAGCTGAAGGCTAATTTTAGTGACTAAATGTTAATTTATGGCGACGAAATTTTAGTCTTTTGGCGACGGAAATATTTGGTCGCCAATTTATTTATAAAGGCAACCAAAATTGATTTGGTCGCCGAAGCACTTAGTGACAGGGCTTCAGCGACCAATTTTGTTCATGTCGCGGATACTTTTAGCAACCAAAATTAGACTTTTGGTGACTAAAAAACAGGTTGCTAAAAGTGTTTTTTGTTGTAGTGGTACATTATGTTTCAAAGCTAGAAAATGTGTGTTTGCATGCCATACTTCATCCTTTGCCATGCTTAGTTAGAGTTGCATGTTGTGCCTTAGGATCGGTCCTTTGTATCCGTGCATGTTTGCATGTATTTCGGTTGTCTCATTCCCATTATATGGCCACTGATATGAGTGTGGCTGAGGTCCACTCATATTGGTGTAAGTCCATCTTGCATTTGTATATGCCATTTAGTTCATGTGCGCATGATAGTCTTCGTAAGTGCATTGTGTACGCCATGTTATGTCACGTGCATTGTGTATGCCATTTTAGCCCATAGCATTGCGTATGCTAGGTTGCATGTTAGTTGCATTGTGTATATCATCTTATTGCTTTGTGTTTAGAGTAGGGTTAAGTCCGAACACGAGAAACGAGGGACGTTTCGTACTCCAAGTGACGAAACGTGCCTCGATTCTCGGTCGCCGACACTCTTGACTGTCCATGATAGAGTTGTTGGCTTTACTTGCTTATATGTGCATTCATTTCACATCGAGTCGTGCAATTCGACTTCTCGGCCATCATGCATCGAGATGCGTGATTGGTGGCACGAGGATCGAGGTCTACACTCCCTATAGCTTGTGCAATGACAGGGAGAGTGGTCATGCACACATGTGTTGAAAATACTTTGCCATGCCCCTTTCTTGCTCTCTGTTGCAGCAAATCGGAATCCAGTAGCAAAAACTAGTTAGCAGCCTTCGGAAGTTTTATACAGTGTTCTAGGACCAATTGCAAAACAGAGGCAAATCGGGACATTGCAAGGAATTTCCCGACAAAGCGACCAGAGCACGCATGGATCTTTCATCATTCGGAACAAAAGCTGAGGCAGTCCATTTTATAACTTGCATGCTAGTTTATTCACTTTCCTAGTTAATTTGTTAATTAATTAGGGTTTTGTAATATTTAATTAGCTAAAGTAGTTAATTATTTATTCGGACTGTATTATTTATTCGGACCCTCCGAGAGAGGGCAATGTTGTAATAAGTGTGCGTGTGTGTGATGTATGTCTTCCAATCCCACGTCTTTCTCCCTTTTATTTACCAGCTTATGATGGTTAGTTTTAGGGCACGTTTCAATTAGCATCTATATGTTCGCATGTTTGCATCATTCATCTGTATTACATGCACCGGGCTCGGCGCATCATACTAACTGTATTATATTCCAATTCCAAGTTGAATACGTGTTAGCTGTAGCATCTCATATGCCATTCTTAGGATAGCCGAGCCTATTTCTAGTTGCATTTTGCATGTGTTGCATTAGCCATCTTAACATGAACTAGGATCATGCATTGATTACTAACTAGTTCCTGTTTTGGCTCGGAGTACTCAGTAAGTGTTTATGCTTTAGCATCCTTGCATGCATGTGAGTGACTGCCATGATAGCATGTTTACTATGAGGCTAACTGCTTATGTGATATACCTGCCTGAATACTTGTGGGTGAAGGTTGGATTATCTAAATTGGAATAATGCATTGACTCTGAGTTTTAAGCCCACTTGAGAGTGGCAAATCATCTTGTTTTCTAAGCCCACCTGAGGGTAGCAAATTCGCATTTTAGCCTACTTGCGAGTAGCAAACCGTTTCAAAAGCAAACATGAGGTGCTTTGTTCCAATTCAGGTGATCCAATCTATACTTGTATGCTGTGTGCATCACATAGTAAATCTAGGCTAATAACCGGAATAAGAGCACATAATGTTTTCAAAACTCGATATCATGGTTAGTAGAGGCCGATCTTTGATCGGGCGAGCGGGGTGCTCACGAAATGACCTTCCCCAATCGTACCCAAGTTCCCGAGCCGAGGCAACTTTGGTGATGACGGACACGTGGCCTTAGGCAAACGAGTCAGGGTTTCCTAAATTCCCCAAAATAAAATATTTAGGTGGCGACTCTGTATCTGACAAAGCAGTCCATGTTTGGCACTTCTTTCTAAAAATCTGTTTTTCAAAAACGATTTGCCGGATTTGGACTCTTTGATGATTCATCGGTCTTGCATTGCACTCTGCGAGATTAGATACAGGACCGTGACTTTCAGTCCTGAACTGTAGTGAGCCCAATGAACAAAACGGGATTCTCTCCCGGGACGTTCGGGGATGTCTACAGTTTCTGGCGACTCTACTGGGGAGTTAGAGAACTTGACTCGAACTCATGATATCTGGTTTTGACTACACTTATACGTTTGTTTGCATTGCATTTGCATTGGTGCGCCTAGGACACCGTGTTTGCCGTATGCTATTCCTGAACGGTTTGCTGGAGGCTTGCTTTGAGAAGCGTGCCATAAGGCTGACTGGTTGCGGGCTCTACCACGACGGGAACACAAACCTCGGTTTTTACCGGGGCACCCTTTTTGACCATTCGACCTAGTGCATATTCGGGATCCATAGTGACCATCCCAAGCTAGGACAGGTTGCTTACCCGATTGTAGGTTGTTTGAAACCGCTGTGTGCATAGTGAAACCTTAGCTCCTGACAAAATAGGACAGGGAAACCCTACCCCAACATAGGGGTGTTTTGGCTCTCATTTGCTTGCTATGTACTTTTAGAGTGCGTCTCTACAGGAATGCATATATCAGTTTGCAAATCTGAGCATCAGGCCTGAGGACATCAGTATTTTGGGGGAATCAGTTTTACCTGAGGGTATCAATTTACAGGCAAAACTTGTGGCAGAATTCTGTAGGGGGGCACAGTCATTCAGCTACGCTCATATCTGTTTTGGCAAAATTAGGCTGAGGTGCTGTCTGTTTTCTCTTTTGCTAGGTGGTCCTGGAACTATAGCTTCAGAAGGCTCCGATATCCCCCAGGTTCATTGGACTTGTGTCGATAGACTTTGTCAGGTCAGAGATTCAGTTCAAGGGCAAATCAGTGTTCCTTCGCCAGAGGCAGGGTAAAAAGGCCAGTCAGGCACAGATATCAGTTCAACAGTCTTCGGATCAGCAGTCATTATCCATCTCACCTGTGTGCAATTGGGTTGAGATATCTGCTTTTACCACAAAGACAGATATACCGATAGATCAGTTAGATTAGGGCAGTATGGCAGGAATGGAGGAGATGATGCGTCAACTCCAAGAAAGCATGAGAACCATGCAGGAGGACGCTGCTCGTCAAGCAGAATTTGCCAAACAGCAGGCCGTCGTCATGGCCTAACAGGCAGAACTAATTACTCGGCTACAGCAGCAAGCCGGAGCATCCGCTTCACACCAAGCTCCTCCCCCACCAAGAGATCCAATACCTGGGGCCAAAATGTCCAGAAGGATACAGACATCCCAACAGGGCCGGCTCCGCTCCCGATTCTACCTTAACTATCCAAGGCACCCACTCCTATCAATCAACCGGATTCTCCCTTCGAATTCGAGGTGGACCCCATGGCATTAAAAGTGAGCAAGCTTGAAAAGCTGTTCAAGAAATCTCAAGGTGTGAAGTCCATCCCAGACATCGAGGATGGGTATACCGACGCAGCCGTGACGCTGCCGGACAGATTTAAGATGCCACATATTGACCGCTTTGACGGGTCCGGGGATCCCATGGTGCACTTACGGCTGTTTTCAGACATATTAAGGCCGATGGGCCTCACCAGACTACAGAAGCTTTCTTTATTCGGCTGGACCCTGTCGGGTGTGGCGGCCATCTGGTACGCAAAACTGGAAGACGATGTTAAGAGGAATTGGGATGAGATGGCCGAGGCTTTTGTCGCTCAGTACTCCTATAATACACAGATCGAGATCACAACCCGTGATCTCGAGACGACTAGGCAGGAGCCTAAGGAGAGTTTTTATGACTTCATAACCCGGTGGAGGGCCAAGGCCTCAATGATGACCACTAGGCCCACTGACAAATATCAGATTCGGATGATTGTGCGCAATCTCCAGCCCAAGCTTATGCAGAAAATGATTGTTCTCCCCTTCCCCACCTTTTCAGATTTACACGAGATGGGGGTGCAAATCGAGGACGCTATGAGGCAGGGCCTCATTGACCAGGAGAAGGAGCAGCCCAGGAGGGCGTTTTTCCGCAGTTCGAATGCGACCACCAGTGGTAATGCAGCTGCAAGATCTTTTGAAGTAGGCATGGTCACCACCACCACATCAAAAACAGCTACCCCATTCACCGGTGGGTCCGGAAGTGGCTCGCAAAAAAACAAATATCCACCTCGAGTCAAGAGGGTTTTTACCCCACTTTATATGCCTTTGTCAAAGGCTCTAAAGGCCTTACTCCGAAAAGGATATCTGAAACCGTTGGAACAACGACCTCTACCCGATCCCCTCCCTCCAAAGCATGACCAGACTAAGTACTGTGCCTACCATCAACAAACCGGTCATGACACTGATAGTTGCTTTTGTCTGCGGCATGATATACAGGATCTGTTTGACAACAAGGTCATCGTCGCACCAGCTCAGCAAAGTCTATCGCCACTGGATCAGTGAATTTGGGGGATAGTACGAATATGTGATCAGGGGATGAACCACCTGCGGGCGGCACTCAGTTTACTCCAGATGTGGCGTATGGCACGCACTGTTTTGAGCATTTGTGAATGCTGGTTTTTTTTGTACTTTCTGACTTGGGTATTGAGTCAGTCTTGTTGTGTTGTATTGAGTCAGTCTTTTTGTACAGAGTCAGTCTTTTCATACTGAGTCAGTTAGGTCTGTCTTGTTATATCGAGTCAGTCCTGTTGCGTTGGAGTCGGGTGATTCCGGGGGTGTTACCTCGGACATCACTATCTTGTTTTGTGTTTGTCTTTTTGCTTTCTTTTGAGTCTGTTTCTGCCTTGGAGCCAGTAATGCCAACAGATTTGAATGAACAGCAGTGATTTTCACACTCTTGTGTTTGCTTCTGCCTTGCGCCAGTTGTGCCAGAAGTTTGAATGAAACGGCAGTGCATTTCACCTGCTCTTTTGTGCCTTTAAGTCATTGCATCGACCTAAGTTTTTCAAAACTTTTTGGAACACTGTGGTGAAAACGAAAAGGAAGGAATTCCTCGGGATTTGTGAAAATTTGATCAATCTGAGAGAAAGAGAGGCGTGCTAAGCCCTTAATGAATGAAATCATGCTTGTTAATGTGAGTACTGAAAAGGATCCTGGCTTGATTCAGATTGGTTCTACACTGTCTTCAGCGCGAGCGATTAGTCGCTTTCTTAAAAGGTTTCAAAAATGTTTTGCGCTGTCCTGCGAAGACCTGTGTGGAATTGCTCTTGAGATTGTGCAGCCTAGGATCGCTCTCAGCCTCGAGACTTGACCCCTTGCTTTCGAACCTTGAACTTAGATTCAGAATGTTCAATGGTCAACCACAATGTGAGGCCTGTGTGGCCGGATCAGAAGCAGCCCTTGAACTAGGGGCAGGGAAGTTAGATCAAGAAGATCAGATGTCGTCAAAAGAAGCTTGCAAAGCTAGATTAGAAGTACCACTCGAACTAGGGGCAAAAGATGCCAGATTGTGCTCGAAAAGCCGAAGATGGATCATTCCACAAATCAATGAAGATTGGCAAGAATGCCAAATCCCAGAGGGGCAGAAAGAAGAAAGCTTTGCTAAGGGATAACCGAGTTCCTATCCACAACACTAGGGGCAAATTCAGCCCCCGTTGGATGGACTTCTACACCGTCAGCGAACAACAGCCACTCCCTTGGATTCAGACGGATTTGAGATCTCAGAACCATTTGACATGGACCAAGCTACACTTTTGCCCTTGAGAGGCTTGTTGGGCCGAAAATCCGGAAGGGCGACCCAGGCAAAAGTTAGAGCAAGAAAAAGAAGAAAAAGAACAAGAAAAAAAAAAAAGAAAAAAGATGAAAAAGAAAAAAAAAAGAAGAAAATAAATGAAAAGAAAAGAAGAACAAAGCTCGCAAGGTTGAAAACCCAGAAAGGGCGGCCTTGGAAAAAATTAGAGCACAAAAGGTGAGGGTTAATACACGAGTGTACCTTAATCCCGAACTACGTAAGGCTTGATTCCCATATTTGGGATACGTAGGCAACTTCGTTCCGAAGTCCAGCCGTAAAACACTTCAAATTCGATTGTGTCCATGATATGGTTCTGGTCATCTTTGTCTTCTCTGTATCCGAGAATTTGGTTGTAAGGGCTGGTTGCCATGTGCTGCGGCGCTATTCAAACAAGGGGCAACTTTCCGTTGCCATACAGTGTGTTGCAGTGCTATTCAAACAAGGGGAAACTTTCCGTTGCCGTGCAGTGCCATTTCAACAAAGGGCAATTTTTCCATTGTTATGGATCTGAGGTTGTGCATCTCAAGAGTAAGTTCTGTGCTCGTTGAGCAGTGGCTGTTTGCCAAAACAGTTTTTGAGAATTTTTACTGAGGTTGACTAATTTTCTCGAAAATTATTCCATTTTTCCAAAACTGGACCACATCTTGGACCCAAAAAAGGAAAATTTTCAGTGCTCATAACCTAACTTGCATGATTTCAAATCAGAAAATCGAACAAGCATGTTAATCTAACTCTCATGTTGGTCAAAATTGTTTTAGTAGAAAACCAAAACAAAAAATGGTCAAAATGATGAATTAGGGGCACAGTTGAGTTAGGTTTCCTGTCTTTCCCCCGTTGTCAACATACTTGCTAGAAAAGGGCACTCTACTTGCCGGAAAGGGCACCGTATTTGCCAGAAAGGAGGGCACCACTGAAGCTAACCGCAAAAGGGCTGAAAGCTCTATCACCCTCTAAGCAGCAAGGTGTAACAAGTCCGCGAGGGACCTTGCTACAGTTCAGACTCGATTTGTGTCACGGTTCTCAATCTGAACCAAAGAGTCCAAATCTGGCAAATTGTTTTGAGAAAACAGATTTTTGAAAGAAGTGCCAAACATGGACTGCTTTGCCAGATACAGAGTTGCCACCTAAATATTTTATTTTGGAAAATTTAGGAAACCTTGACTCGTTGCCTAAGGCCACGTGTCCGTCATCACCAAAGTTGCCTCAGCTCGGGAACTTGGGTACGATTGGGGAAGGTCACTTCGTGAGCACCCCCGCTCGCCCGATCAAAGATCGGCCTCTACTAACCATGATATCTTGTTTTGAAAACATTATGTGCTCTTAAATCGGTTATTAGCCTAGATTTACTATGTGATGCGCACATCATACAAGTATAGACCGGGTCGCCTGAATTGGAACAAAACACTTCATGTTTGTTTTTGAAAGATGGTTCGCTACTCGCAAGTAGGCTTAAAATGCAGATTTTGCCACCCTCAGGTGGGCTTTAGAAAACATGGTTTTGCCATTATCTAGTGGGCTTAAAACTCACAGTGAATGAATTGCTCCAATCCAGATAACCCAACCTTCACCCACAGGCATTCAAGCAGTTATATCACATAAGCACATAGCCTCATGGTAAGCATGCTACCATGACAGTCACTCACACACATGCAAGGATGCTAAAGCATAAAACTTACCGAGTACTCCAAGCCAAAACAGAAGCTAATTAGAAATCCATGCATGATCCTAATTATACAGAAATGCCTAATGCAACACATGCAAAAATGCAACTATAGCAGGCTCAGCTATTCTAAACATGGCATATGAGATGCAACAGTTAACAAGTATTCAATTTGGAATTGAAATACAGATGCAGTTAGTATGGTGCGCCGAGCCCGGTGCATGCAAGACAGATGAATGAATGCAGACATGCTATCATACTGTATGCTAATTGAAACATGCCCTAATCTAACCATCATAAGCTGGTAAATAAAATGGAGAAAGACGTGGGGTTGGAAGACATACATCACACGCACGCACACTTATTACAACATTGCCCTCGCTCGGAGGGTTCGAATAAATAATATACAGTCCCAAATAAGTAATACAGTCCAAATGAGTACAAAACCCTAATTAATTAACAAATTAATCTAGGAAAGCAGTAAATTAGCATGCAAGCCTACGGACTGCCTCAGCTCTGTTCCGAATGATGAATGATGCATGCTTGGGTTGCCTTTATGCGGAAATCCACTGCGATGCCCCAATTAGCCTCTGTTTGCAATTGTTTTTGGGATACGTGCCAAGCTTCGGAGGGCTGCTGATTCTTGATTTGCTGCAACAGAGAGCAGAAAATGGCATGGCAATGTATTTTCACATATGTATGCTTGACTACTCTTCAGGGAGTGTAGTCCTCGATCCTCGTGCCACCAATCACGTATCTCGATGCATAATGGCCGAAGAGTCGAATTGCACTACTCAATATAAAATGAATGCACGTATAAACACAACAAGACCGAGACTCCATCATGGATAATCCGGAGTGTCGGTGACTGGGAATTGAGACACGTTCCGTCACTCAAAGTACGAAACGTCCCTCGTTTCCCGTGCTCGGGCTAACTCCTACCCCAAACACAATGCGATATGCATGACATGCATGAATGTAACTAAGATACAACCTAACATGCACAATGCTATGGAATGGCATACACAATGCACGAGGTAACATAGCATACACGATGCGCTAACATATAACCTAGCATACACAATGCTATGAAATGGCATACACAATGCATAATGGACTTACACCAACACAAGTGGACCTCAGCCACACTCACATAAGTGGCCATTAGATGAAAAATGAGACTCTCGAGATGCGTGCACGTATGCACGCAAACCGAGGACCGAACCTAAGGCACGAATGCCACTCTACCAAAGCATGGTAAGGCATGGAACATGGTATGCAAACAAGCAAATTTCAGCACTAAAATATGATACTAAACAGTCCCGAATCATGAAAACAAGGCACCCGATGCATGAGGTGAGACCCGAAACTCAAAACTAGGCACATCGAATGACTTACAGCTATACAAAGCATGCATTATTTGATCATGAAGCATGAAGACAGAATCAAGGCAGTCCCAAAACAAGAACTTTCTTAGTTCAAAGCATGGCCAAAAGGTGCTAGCAAGAGGGCTTAAATTAGCATGCAATTTTGACTAGTAAACATGGTTTACATGGCAAGTACATGATGCACATGGAATCTGACCAAACCATCAAAAATCAGTGAATAAATCACATGAAAATAGGCCCAAATAACCACTAATATGCAACCATGGAATGCAAAAATGATGAGTTGCTTTAGAGGGCCATGCAAGGAGTTATTAGGCACATACAAGATGGAAATGTGGCAGCCCCAAATCAACTCTGAAAATCAAATATGGTAGTCCCAAAACCCAACAAATTGACCCTAGAAAGTGACTTCAAAGTATGCAAGATGGGGTCTCTTTGGAAGGCCAAAATGACTACCAAACAAGTCAAGGAGAGAAGGGGTCACCCCCCTCTGATTTGGAAGCTCAAAATAGTGGCCAAGCCACTGAAAATCCACTGGATTTCAGTGGCTAGAAGGCCAAACCAAGCATGCAACAAGGGCTAGGATATAAGGCTCAAAATAGGAGGCAACCAAGCATACAAGATAGCATATGACCTCAAAAAAAAATGGAACCTTAATAAAACATGAAGATGATGTCAAAACAAGCCTTTTTCCAGTTTATAACAAGTTTCAAAAATGAGTACAAATAGGGCTAATCTATCATGCAAAAATGGCCCTAAAAGTGAGAATAGAGACAATGGACAGCAGCTGGCCCCAAATGGTGAAGAGCCCTTCAACAAAGTTGAAGAGGGGCTCAAAATAAGGCACTTAACAGTTTACATCAAGCCACGAAAATGATCACAAATAAGGCCAAACTATCATACAAGAAGAAGGCCTAAAAGAGGGATAAAGAGACAAGTGGTAGGAGGAGGCCTCAAACAGCAGAGAGTCCTTGATCAAACATGTAAAGGAGTTCAAAATATGATCTTTTTTAGTTCATGACAAAGTCCAAAAATGCTTGAAAGTAAGGCTTATAGATGAACAAAGAAAGTGCAAGTTTAGGGGAAATGGAGACTTACCCTTGAAGAGCAGCTTTCCAGCACGTTTTGGTCCAAGATTCTGAGCTTCCAACTTCTTCAAATGGCCTCCAAGGTGCTGGAATGAGTGATGGAGGTGGTAGGCTATGGGTTGTAGTGTAAAAGTGCAAGGAAATGCAACTTCAAAGCACTAAACACACACAATATAAAGAGAGAGGAAGCTTTTCTCTTCCAAAAGTCCAGAACCCTGTCTAAGGAAGAAGCCTCTTCCTTATATAGAAGAAAATCAAAGCAAAGCTTCTTGAACAAGCTTGGCAAGAGTTTCATCCCTCCATATACGTGTATGGAGGGCAGATAAGAGGATTCCAGCTGGCTCAAAAGATCTGCCAAACAAAGGATTCTGCAGGCTATCATTGTTGGCAGGCAGTGGCTCATTGATGGCCGGCACCCTATCATTGCTGGCCGGCATTGGCCATTCATGGCCGGCACCCTCTCATAGAGACCAGAAGAAAAAATCAGTCCTAGTCCCTGTTTTGAAGAAAGCCTAAATCCTTCATCTGGATGCCTTTTCAGGTCATTCTTGTGTCCAAAATGAAGCCCCGGAAGTCTTCTTTCCAAATTTGGCAGCCTCACCTCAAAATTCCATGTGTGCTAAGAGATATCCCTCTTTTAGTGAAGACTGCTCAGTTTCGATCCAACCGAATTGATGCCCAACTTCCAACAACCATATCTCTCCCATCCGGACTCGGCTCGAGGAGATTCTTGAATAAAAATTGAAGCCCCGGAAGTAAGCTTTCCAACGGTGGTGGCCTCATAGCTGAAATCTAAATATTCAAAAGGATAGGCCTGATTTGGCGAGGACTTCTCGTTTCTCTCTTAACGGTTCATGCCCAACTCCTTCCCCAACTGGGTTTCTTCTCTCCTCTCCTCTTTTCTTCAACTCCAAACCCATAAACAAGGTGTTTTGAAAGATTATTCAAGGAGTTCATCTCTCTTTCATTCATTTCCACTTTGTCCTCGCTCGGTTTACCGAAAAGCGCAATATTTAACAAAATGCGAGCGTCGGAACATCGTAGAAACCTATTTTCAAAAATGTTTTGAAAGAGAGGGTTTCAAGGTCTCAAAATCTTTTGATCAAGATAGTTTTAGTCCAAAAAGAGGTATGAAGTTGGGATTTGCCCCTCTCCTTGCCGAAGAAATTGAACTTTTGCCCTGCACACCTTTCACCACCAAGTAAACCATCAGTAGTGCCCAAGTCTTAAAGGCGGTCAAAAATGGGGTGTCTACACAAGGTATCAAGCTAAGTGCGAAGCACGAACTGGAATGGGGCAAGATATTCCACTCCCTCATCTTGACACATTTGATCATGTCCAAACTCTCCAGCAGAACATCGTCAACCGATGTCAACTGCAGATTTGCTACACACCCAGTTGTAGTGCAACCCCCTCTGCGGGAAAGTTCATTGTTGTGAGCAGAAGAAGAGAATCTAGCAGAATGCTAGGGGCAAGAGCCCGCAACTTCTTGTTTATCCATCAACCACCTAGGGGAGGGATAAAAAATGAGAGATTGAAGAATAGAGAGATGTGCGCTGAGAGAAAAGTGAGAAAATGGGCTTTTTTTTTTAGAAAAACAGAGCCTGAGGGCCGAGTGATGTGAGAATCACAAATGAGGAAAGGCGGGAAACAATACCCAGAGAAACTGGCTCCTCGTGCACCGAGAGGTCTCTTACCTTTATAGCACATCCGAGTGTTGTGTTTGTGTCTTTGTTTGTCTCGATTATTGTTTTGAGTCGTTTTGAGTGTCAACGGATGTGTTTAGGTTGTTTTATCTTTTGCTTTCCGTTGTTGAGTCGTTTTTGCTATGGGTAGTCGTAGGCTCAATACCCGATCGAGAACTCATCTCTCAATTTCAAAAAATAAAATCGTTTTGCGCTCTGGGTGTCGTGCCGTTCTCCACATCTGTGCAAAACAAGACTCGTTCTTTCATAAAACCGCAGGGTTCAACACAGGTCATGTCAGAACAGTAAAACCAGGACCTATTTGAAGCTATATGGGTTCCAGACTACAAAGCAAAAGAAAAGAGGGAAAATGTCGGGTATCTGAGTTTGTTTCAACTTCAGTAAGTTCCGAGACTTCATTCCGTGTGTACCTCTTCCGGTCTTGCCAATGCTCCGAAGTATGAGTGTGCCTCTACCTTAAGCTCAAGATCAAGTCTGCTTCAAGCCAGAATGGTAATCAAAAGTGCTCTCCCTGAGTACCATTCCCTACCAGAGGCATCTCGGTTGTGTTCGCAATGAGTTCTTAGGAGACCAACTGCAACGGTGGAAACTAGAGTTCGAATGGTTGTTGCCTAGAATGCAAAGGTTCGGGATTTCCAAGACTAAAGTCTGGTTTAAATACCCAGAGGCGTGTCCTCGGCTTGAAATCTGTATGGAAGCCCCATAGGTTGAGATAGCGTGTATGCACCTCAATTCTAGATACTGAACCAACCTAGTCTGTCACCCCGTTGGAGAAGAGGGAAAGTTGTGAATATGATCAGGAAGAAAGGCAGCATCCAAAGTGTTCTACGTGAAGAACCCTTATCAGTATTTCAGAACCTTTGTACTGTAAGTTGAAGGTAAGTGTTCGAAGAGCACAAGGGAAGACCCCCATCGGAGAAGAGCGGTTCATCGCCACTCACCTTATGAGGTGCTTTCTAAAGCGCTGCTTTGTCCATTTATTGCTTTCCTTAAGCATCATGCATTGTATTGCATTGTACCTATCAAGTTTCTTTCTCATTCATGCACGATATTGTATGTACCATTCATTCAAAGAAGTTCCGTTTAAAATCATTCACTTAGTGTATCAATCACACTTCATTTATTTAGTGTATCAATCACACTCTCTTCACTTAGTGTATCAATCACGCATTCTCATTTTCTGTATCTATCACACATATTCTCATTTTCTGTATCTATCACACACATTCTCATTTTCTGTATCTATCACACACATTCTCATTTTCTGTATCTATCACATATATTCTCATTTTCTATATTTATCACACACATCCTCATTTTGTGCATCTATCATGCACATATTCACTTCATTTTACTTTAGTGTATCCATCACACTTTGTTATCTTTTGTGTATCCATCACACCTGTTCACTTAATGCATCTATCACACTTTGTGTTCACATTTTGTATATCTATCATACTCTGTTCACTTAGTGCATCTATCACATTTTGTGTTCACCTTTTGTATATTTATCATACTCTGTTCACATAGTGCATCTATCACACTTTGTGTTCATCTTTAGTGTATCTATCATACTCTGTTCACTTAGTGCATCTATCAGACTTTGTGTTCACCTTTAGTGTATCTATCATACTCTATTCACATAGTGCATCTATCACACTCTGTGTTCATTTTTAGTGTATTTATCATACTCTGTTCACATAGTGCATCTATCACACTTTGTATTCATTTTTAGTGTATCTATCATACTCTGCTCACATAATGCATCTATCACACTTTGTGTTCACCTTTTGTGTATCCATCACACTTGTTCACTTAGTGCATCTATCACACTTTGTGTTCACCTTTTGTGTATCCATCACACTTTGTTCACCAAGTGCATCTATCACACTTTGTGTTCACCCTTTGTGTATCTATCACACTACGCTCACTTTGTGTATCTATCACACTACGCTCACTTTGTGTATCTATCACACTACGCACACTATGTGTATCTATCACACTACGCACACTATGTGTATCTATCACACGCTCGCTATGTGTATCTATCACACGCTCGCTTTGTGTATCTATCACACTATGTTCACTTTGTGTATCTATCACACTATGCTCACTTTGTGTATCTATCACACTATGCTCACTTTGTGTATCTATCACACGCTCACTTTGTGTATCTATCGCACATGCTCGCTAAGATTGCATAATTTTCTTACATCCTTTCTGCATGAGATGTAGTTTGGTTCGTATTCGCTTGCTTAACTGTTGCATTTATTTTGCATAATTGTTTCATTACAGTATCCTTTGCATGATCATAAGTTATGCTCGGCTTTGTGCATTGTTCTTGCATTTTTCTTCCACCCTCGGGCGCATATCTTTTATCTGTAGCTTGTATGCTTTGTCTAAGTCTTCGACCTTGTCAAAAATGGGTCGTCTCTGGGCTTTGACATTCACTCCCGTTATTGTTATGACTTTCGAGTTCTGTCAAAGAGGGGCAACTGTAGACACCCCATTTTTGACCGTCCTCAAGACTTGGACGTTATCGTTTGAACACTCGATGATTATCCATGTTCGTGTTCGTCTTGAGTTCTCGGAGGTTTCGGCCGCGCGCCTTGCCTCAAGATCTCTCAACTTATTTGTTTTGTACTTGGTTGTAGACCAAGCACTTAGATTTTTACCTCTGAGGGTAGGAAATGGCTTGTTGGCCATCCCCACACCCCACCGGCCTTGGCATGTTGCCACCGGCCTTGTTTTATTGTTACCGGCCAAAGGTGTTGGCCGGTCGACAATGTTATTGGTTGGCCGGCCATTATTTTGGTCAATCGGTCACTTTTTCTAGCCGAGACCCTTGTTTTAGCTTCTTGAGGAAGCTTAAACCTTTTGAACCCTTGGTTTTTAGCTTCTTGAGGAAGCTTGAGCCTTTTGAATCTTTGTTTTAGCTTCTTGAGGAAGCTTGAACCTTTTGAACCCTTGGTTTTTAGCTTCTTGAGGAAGCTTGAGCCTTTTGAATCTTTGTTTCCGCTTCACTAGTTTCAGCATTCGAGCCATCTTGCATGCCTTGTGTGACATATTTGCATGATTCGGGACCATTGTATATATATTTCAGAGCTGGAAAATGTGTGTTTGCATGCCATACTTCATCATTTGCCATGCTTAGTTAGAGTTGCATGTTGTGTCTTAGGATCGGTCCTTTGCATCCGTGCATGTTTGCATGTATTTCGGTTATCTCATTCCCATCATATGGCCACTGATGTGAGTGTGGCTGAGGTCCACTCATATTGGTGTAAGTCCATCTTGCATTTGTATATGCCATTTAGTTCATGTGCGCATAATAGTCTTCGTAAGTGCATTGTGTACGCCATGTTATGTCACGTGCATTGTGTATGCCATTTTAGCCCATAGCATTGCGTATGCTAGGTTGCATGTTAGTCGCATTGTGTATGCCATCTCATTGCTTTGTGTTTAGAGTAGGGTTTAGTCTGAACACGGGAAACGAGGGACGTTTCGTACTCCAAGTAACGAAACGTGCCTCGATTCTCGGTCGCCGACACTCTTGACTGTCCATGATAGAGTTGTTGGCTTTACTTGCTTATATGTGCATTCATTTCACATCGAGTCGTACAATTCGACTTCTCGGCCATCATGCATCGAGATGCGTGATTGGTGGCACGAGGATCGAGGTCTACACTCCCTAGAGTTTGTGCAATGACGGAGAGAGTGGTCATGCACACATGTGTTGAAAATACCTTGCCATGCCCCTTTCTTGCTCTCTGTTGCAGCAAATCGAATTCCAGCAGCAAAAACTAGTCAGCAGCCTTCAGGAGTTTTGCACAGTGTTCTAGGACCAATTGCAAAACAGAGGCAACTCGGGGCATCGCAAGGAATTTTCCGACAAAGCGACCCGAGCACGCATGCATCTTTCATCATTTGGAACAAGAGCTGAGGCAGTCCATTTTATAGCTTGCATGCTAGTTTATTCGCTTTTCTAGTTAATTTGTTAATTAATTAGGGTTTTGTAATATTTAATTAGGTAGAGTAGTTAATTATTTATTCGGACTGTATTATTTATTCGGACCCTCCGAGAGAGGGCAATGTTGTAATAAGTGTGCGTGTGTGTGATGTATGTCTTCCAACCCCACGTTTTTCTCCCTTTTATTTACCAGCTTATGATGGTTAGTTTTAGGGCACGTTTCAATTAGCATCTATATGTTCGCATGTTTGCATCATTCATCTGTATTACATGCACCGGGCTCAGCGCATCATACTAACTGCATTATATTCCAATTCCAAGTTGAATATGTGTTACTTGTAGCATCTCATATGCCATTCTTAGGATAGCCGAGCCTATTTCTAGTTGCATTTTGCATGTGTTGCATTAGCCATCTTAACATGAACTAGGATCATGCATTGATTACTAACTAGTTTCTGTTTTGGCTCGGAGTACTCGGTAAGTGTTTATGCTTTAGCATCCTTGCATGTATGTGAGTGACTGCCATGATAACATGTTTACCATGAGGCTAACTGCTTATGTGATATACATGCCTGAATGCCTGTGGGTGAAGGTTGGATTATCTGAATTGGAATAATGCATTGACTATGAGTTTTAAGCCCACTTGAGAGTGGCAAATCATCTTGTTTTCTAAGCCCACCTGAGGGTGGCAAATTCGCATTTTAGCCTACTTGCGAGTAGCAAACCGTTTCAAAAGCAAACATGAGGTGTTTTGTTCCAATTCAGGCGATCCAATCTATACTTATATGTTGTGTGCATCACGTAGTAAATCTAGGCTAATAACCGGAATAAGAGCATATAATGTTTTCAAAACTCGATATCATGGTTAGTAGAGGCCGATCTTTGATCGGGCGAGCGGGGGTGCTCACAAAGTGACCTTCCCCAATCGTACCCAAGTTCCCGAGCCGAGGTAACTTTGGTGATGACGGACACGTGGCCTTAGGCAAACAAGTCAGGGTTTCCTAAATTCTCCAAAATAAAATATTTTGGTGGCGACTCTATATCTGGTAAAGCAGTCCATGTTTGACACTTCTTTCTAAAAATCTGTTTTTCAAAAATGATTTACCGGATTTTGACTCTTTGATGATTCATCGGTCTTGCATTGCACTCTGCGAGATTAGATACAGGACCGTGACTTTGAGTCCGGAACTGTAGTGAGCCCAATGAACAAAACGGGATTCTCTCCCGGGACGTTCGGGGACGTCTACAAGATGCTAAATGATTAAGTTTCAGTCTTGTGGTAATAAAAGTTTGCACTTCTGTTGGTTCCATCTCTCCCGGGCAAAAGCACATATTGATGCGGTAAGATCTGTTCCATATTGGTGATTCCCTGTGGAAGACATCTCTGCATCTCATTGCCAGAGCTAATTTCATTGTTTCAGTTGAATGAAGTCTCACTCTCTTTTTTTTCCCTTCTCCCTCCCTATTCCTTTTTTCTCTTCCTTTAGTTTGTTCATAAGCTTTTTATGAGTGACAAGACAATATATGTGTTGGGTTACATGCCTGGAAAACTGCAATCACTAGTAATTGGTGTTGGGTATACCTCCTTATTGGAGTGTGGGACCCAATTGGTTTTAGAAAAAGAGTTAATTTAGTTTAGTATTAATTATAATATATTTTTATATATTATATTTAATTTGTGGAGACCCAATCCAATTTGGAAACAACTAAGGTTTGATAATAAACCCTAGATTCACAATATTTTGGGGTTTGTTTTTGCTCATCCCGAGGTGAAGAGAACGGCTGCTATACATACTCCACTTTGGTGAAATCAATTATTTGGGTGTGTGAACAGTGGAATTAATTTAGGTGGTTCTTTGCTTCGTTTTCGGTGTTGGTTTGGTTCGTTATTTTGGATCTTCTACAACTCTGGTTCTGAAGATTTTTGTTTATCTATTTGGTGAAGTCTTTCCTCTTGTTTATTTGTGATTATTTGGAATTCACCTAAGGGTGGTTTTGTGAGACCATTAGTGTCTCGTTTGTAATCGTTTGGAACTTATTTGGTTGATAGTGGAATCGGATTTCGATCCCGTTGACGTACCTCACATTGAGGAAACCACGTAAAAATTCTTGTGTTACTTCTGATTTAATTTTTCCGCATTAATTTTTATTCTCATTGATTGATTTACTTGTGGGGAATCATAGATTTTCCCTAACAACTAGTATCAGAGCTTACGGTTTATTTGGGTCTATTTATTTGTGTAAATCAATGGAGGGGAATGTGGGTCGTATGTCTAGCTTCAATGGAAGCAATTGGGTAACTTGGAAAACTAAAATGGAGGACCTATTAGTTTGTAAAGATCTGTATGGACCTATTGAGGGTGATAGTGGCAAACCCAAGGGTATGAAAGATGATGAATGGAATAGGCTTAATCGAAAATCCGTTGATGTTATCCGTCAATAGATTGATGACAGTGTGTTTCATCATGTTGCTACTGAAACTTCAGCACATGATTTATGGAAAAAATTAGAAGGCCTTTATGATAGAAAATCAGCGGGTTTCTCTCATTCGGAAGCATTTGTTGTGAGAGGCCGAAGCAAAACAAGGGAGAGGAGTAAGACTCCTCATGGTCGTGATCAAAGCCGTGACAAATCAAAAGATAGTTCTTTTTCAAAGAAAGACATTGAGTGCTATTATTGCCATGAGAAAGGGCACATGAAGCGGGAATACCGAAAGCTCAAGAACAAGGAGAAAAGGCGTGACAATAGTGTGGATAAGAAGCAAGAAAACACAACGGCAATTACTACCAATGATCTCATGGTTGTTTGTGAAGATGATTGTATTAATTTTGTGGGCCAAGAGAGCATTTGGGTGATTGATTCAGGTGCTTCTTTTCATGTGATTTCTCGAGTTGATTTCTTCACTACCTACACCGAAGGAGATTATGGTTTTGTTCGAATGGGTAATAAAGGTTTGTCCAAGATTATTGGCATCGGTGATGTTTGCTTGGAAACAAATTTGGACTGCAAGTTGTTGCTTAAAGATGTGAGGCATGTTCCCGACATTCGCCTCAATTTGATCTCTACTGGGAAGTTAGATGATGAAGGCTTCAACAACAAATTTGGTGATGGAATATGGAAGCTTACAAAGGGTTCTTTGGTGGTGGCTAAGTGCTAGAAGACTCATACACTTTATTCGATGCAAGGAAAAATTTGTAAAGGTGTTGTCAATGCACTTGAAGATAATACTTCTACCGAATTGTAGCACAAGCGGCTTGGCCACATGAGTGAAAAGGGGCTGCAAGTATTGTTCAAGAAAGAGCTTCTACCCGGTTTGAAAGGTACACATCTCAAAACTTGTGTTCATTGTTTGGCGGGTAAACAACATAGAGTTTCTTTTCATAAAAATGTTACTTCTAGAAAAGAAAATGTTTTGGAGTTGATTCATTCGGATGTTTGTGGTCCTTTAAAAGTTAGAACACATGGTGGTGCACTTTATTTTGTTACTTTCATTGATGATTATTCAAGGAAAGTTTGGGCTTTTCTATTAAAATCTAAAGATCAAGTTCTAGAAGTATTTAAGCATTTTCAGGTCATGGTTGAAAGAGAAACAAGGCAGAAATTAAAGTGCATCCGATCAGACAATGATGGTGAATACATTGGGCCATTTGATGAGTATTGTCGCAGCCAAGGTATTCAGCATCAAAAGACAGTTAAGAAGACTCCTCAACAAAATGGAGTTGCCGAGAGGATGAACCGCACCATTGTGGAAAGAACAAGGTGTTTGCTTTCATAAGCTAAATTGCCAAGATCCTTTTGGGGTGAGACATTGAAGACAGCGGTTGACGTGATCAATTTGTCTCCTTCCTATCCTTTGAATGGTGATGTTCCAGAAAGAGTTTGGACCAGCAAAGATGTGTCTTATGAGCACTTGAAAGTGTTTGGTTGCCGAGCTTTTGTTCACATTCCAAAGGATGAGAGGTCCAAGCTTGATAGTAAGTTAAGACAATGTATTTTTCTTGGCTATGGGCGTGATGAATTCGGGTATAAATTGTGGGATTCGGTCGACAAGAAAATCATTCGAAACCGTGATGTTGTGTTTCTTGAAGACCAAACAATTGAAGACTTTGGCAAAGGTGATCAACCGGAGCCAAAAACTAGTGATCTCATTGACATGGATCCATCTCCTTCATCTTCAGTTGATGATGAAAATGGGGGAGATGTGCAGCCACCTATTGAAGAAGTGGAGGATGATACTAATCCTAATGAAGTTGAGCCAGAAATTGAGAAAGAGCATCCAACTCAAGAACCGCCACCACAATTTGAGTTAAGAAAATCTACAAGGGACCGACAACTTTCAAAAAAGTATCTTCCCAATGAATTTGTGTTGATTTCTGATTAAGGGGAGCCTGAGAGCTACCAAGAAGCAATTGAGCATGCAAAGAAAAGTGATTGGAAAAAGGCCATCGACGAGGAGATGAATTCTTTACTTAAAAATCACACTTATGATTTAGTGAAGTTGCCTAAAGGGAGGAAAATTTTGAAAAATAAGTGGGTTTTCAAATTGAAAAATGATAGGAAGAATCTGAGGTACAAAGCACGTCTTGTTGTGAAAGGCTTTGGGCAAAAGAAAGGCATTGACTTTGATGAGATTTTCTCACCGGTTGTAAAGATGTCTTCTATTCGGGTTGTACTTGGCATGGCTGCAAGTATGAACCTTGAAGTTGAGCAACTTGATGTGAAGACCACATTTCTTCACGATGATCTTGAAGAAGAAATTTACATGGAGCAACCAGAAGGTTTTGTAGAGAAAGGGAAAGAGAAATTTGTTTGCAAATTGAAGAAAAGTTTGTATGGTCTCAAGCAAGCCCCTCGGCAATGGTACAAAAAATTTGACTGTTTCATGATGAATAATGGTTTTTCTAAAACCACTTCGGACCATTGTGTGTTTGTGAAAAATTTCCCGAATGGCAAATTTATTATTCTTTTGCTTTATGTTGATGACATGTTAATTGTTGGTCAAGATTCTACCATGATAAATAGGTTGAAATTGGAGTTGAGCAAATATTTTACTATGAAAGATTTGGGGTCGGCAAAACAAATTCTTGGTATGAAAATTGTTCGTGATCGCAAAGAGGGACTGATTTGGTTGTCTCAAGAAAGTTACATTGAGAAAGTTCTTGAGAGGTTCAACATGAATAAAGCAAAGTCGGTTGGTTGTCCACTTGCAGGTCACTTCAAGCTTAGTTCGAATCAATGTCCTACAAGTGAGAAAGACAAGGAAGAGATGCTAAAAGTTCCTTATGCTTCAGCAGTTGGTTCTTTGATGTACGCCATGATTTGTACAGGGCCGGATGTTGCTCACGCCGTTGGTGTGGTAAGTCGTTTTCTCTCTAATCCGAGTAAAGAACATTGAGCAGCGGTAAAATGGATTTTAAGGTATCTTCGAGGGACTTCGAAGGTGTGTTTGTGTTTTGGGGATGGTAAGCCGATACTTGATGGGTTCACAGATTCTGACATGGCCGGTGATATTGATTATAGGAAATCTACTTCGAGGTATTTGATGACTTTTGCAGGGGGAGCTGTGGCATGGCAATCTAAATTACAAAAATGTGTTGCTCTCTCAACTACCGAAGCTGAATTTATTGCCATGACGGAAGCTTGCAAAGAAGAGTTATGGTTGAAGAAATTTTTGCAAGAGTTGGGTTTGAAGCAAGAAAAGTATGTGCTTTATTGTGATAGTCAAAATGCTATTCACTTGAGTAAAAATTCTACTTTTCATTTGAGATCGAAACACATTGATGTGAGATACCATTGGATTCGTGATGTGTTAGATTCGAAATTGTTGCAATTCGAAAAGGTTCACACAGATGATAATATTTCGGATATGTTGACTAAGACTTTGTCGAAGGATAAACATTTGAAGTGTCGAATTTTGGCGGGTATGGTTGATATCTCCACCTAAGTCGGTAGGGGAAGAATTGTTGGGTATACCTCCTTATTGGAGTGTGGGACCCAATTGGTTTTGGAAAAAGAGTTTAATTTGGTTTAGTATTAATTATAATATATTTTTGTATATTATATTTAATTTGTGGAGACCCAATCCAATTTGAAAACAACTAAGGTTTGATAATAAACCCTAGATTCACAATATTTTAGGATTTGTTTTTGCTCATCCCGAGGTGAAGAGAACGGCTGCTATACATACTCTACTTTGGTGAAATCAATTATTTAGGTGTGTGAACAGTGGAATTAATTTGGGTGGTTCTTTGTTTCGTTTTCGATGTTGATTTGGTTCGTTATTTTGGATCTTCTACAACTTTGGTTCTGAAGATTTTTATTCATCTATTTGGTGAGGTCTTTCATCTTGTTTATTTGTGATTATTTGGAATTCACCTAAGGCTGGTTTTGTGAGACCATTAGTGTCTCGTTTGTAATCGTTTGGAACTTATTTGGTTGATAGTGGAATCGGATTTCGATCCCGTGGACGTACCTCACATTGAGGGAACCACGTAAAAATTCTTGTGTTGCTTCTGATTTAATTTTTCCGCATTAATTTTTATTCCCATTGATTGATTTACTTGTGAGGAATCATAGATTTTCCCTAACAATTGGTGATACAAATGGTTATGAATTCTTGGGCTCAATAATCATCACCAATCAAACGGTTCAGAGTTGTTTATGCTCATAGTCATTGCTTATAAATAAAAAAATATATGCCATAAAACAAAGCTGAAAATGGTTCTTTGGCTTTAGGAACAGTTATCAGTGTGGCTTGAATACTATATTTAATATCTAGGTTCTGGTTTTCAGCTGTGCTCCTTTTGTTCGACATGTTTCCCTGTCATTTGTCTTCCCCGGGGTTGGCATTTCATACAAAATTCAAATCTATGCATCAACTCACTTTTGGATTTTTACCCAAGGATGAACTGGGTGGTGGGAGAATATGGGCTTTTATCCAACCTGTAGTTTATTTGGTTATATTTCTGTACTTGTTTTCAATTTCTTCTTTTTGATTTTTTCTACTCTTTATTTTATGTTCTAGTATTGATAAAATTATCAGGAATTCTTTGATACAAGTTCTGATCGATATGTTAAGCATACAGGATATTCAAGGTAGGTGTTTTTTTGCCAACCTGTCCAAACAACCCATGCAACCTGCCCTATTCTGATCTGACTTGAGCTTGGGTTGACTAATGTTTCTTGTTCTTTGGGCATTCTACTATTTTGGTTTGGTTAGCCAGCTTGGTGCAAGGCTAGCTTTCAATCAGAGCTAATCCTCTGGATTTAGTGTTCTGAATTAAAGTATGGTGATTGGACCCCCTGCCCTAGTCCCCCAGATTGTATTCTAATAAAATAATGGACAAAAAATGAATAGTAAGAATACACAAATCATAGAGTGTTCACAGCGTTCTACACAAATCAAAGGCTCTGGTCTTGAAAAACTCAGGTCGAGGTTCCACAAATTTATTTATTTATTTTTCCTGTAATTTGTTTTTGAAAGATCCCACATTTATGATTTGAAATTTAGGGTTGTGTGCTTTGCTTATTTTAGTCATTGAGGCTGAACTGCTGATTTACTACTGTGAATAGCTTATTTACAATTTTCTTCTTAAGAGTTGATGCATTTGCTGAGAGAAAAACGTTAAAGAAGATTGTTGTTTTAGTTATCATGATGTCCATGGTCTTCCTTGATGAAAGTTTATTATTTTTTGAAGAGCTCATGCAGTTAATTTGTGCAGAATTGTCAAGGGGATACGTTCAGATGTGTCAAATGTTGTTAATGCTGATGAGTTCGAATACAAAGATCCTGTTGATGGTTCCATCTCAAAGCATCAGGGTATTCGGTATCTGTTTGGAGACGGGTCACGATTGGTAAGGGGCCTCCTTTTGACCATTCACTCTTCAAAATTCAGTTTAGGAACACTGGTAGATGACTGCCAGGGTCAATTAATTTCCTGGTTCTATCCACTTGGTTGTTAATCATTGTTGATACTACATTCTAGGTTTTCCGTCTTTCCGGAACTGGCTCTGAAGGTGCAACCATTCGTCTTTACATCGAGCAATACGAGAAGGATCCGTCAAAAATCGGGAGAGATTCACAGGAAGCACTTGGTCCACTTGTGAGACATCGCTAACAATTATCCTGGCAATTTGTTACTGCTCCTGATTATTTTTCTTGCTAACAATCTGTGTGTTTGATCACAGGTGGAGGTTGCTCTCAAGCTGTCTAAGATGGAGGAATTCACCGGCCGATCGGCACCAACTGTGATTACATAGATTCGTGATACTACACACAGCATCAGAATGTATGTCTTCTTGAAAATAAAAACAAAGTATTTGCCTATTTCAGATCATGCATACCATCTACAACTATACTAGATGTATCCTACATATATATATATATTTTGCCACTCTGATGCCTCTATAACAGGCTTACAAGAGTAGTGTGGATTGGAGACGTTTGGTAAGCCAATTTTGTCCAGAAATAATATGAATGTTTTCAGAGTACTTGGTGTCTATCTTTCAATCTACGGTTAATTACACTGAGTTTTCTGAATTATCAATACAGATTACCTTTCTACAACTTTAAAACTATATATTTAGACTTCTCAACTATAAAATTGCGTTACGTTAATGCTGTTATATAGTGAAAGTTTTACTAATGCAGTTAATATTTAAAAAAGAAAAAAAAAAAAAAAGTTATTAAGAATGTTTTTTAAGTTTTAATAATTGTCAAATGATTAAACAAACTTTAAATTTAAATTATGACGATGTGATAATCAGATGTTTGGAATGTTTTAAATAAGTGTATTTTTTGACTTTTTATAAAATATTAGTTGGGTTTGAAGTGATATGTTAGAAAGATAATGTGACTTAAATAAGATGATATAACTTAAATAAAATAGTGATTTTTTAACTTTTTAATTTTTTTATAAGTTGCCAACCTAGGCTTCATAGCAACGACTTGACTTGTGTGGATCAAGCAACGACTTGACGTCTGCGGATCCAACCTTGACGTGGCCGGTCAGAAAATTGATTGGTTGGTCTAGCGTACTATGTGGTCATAAATTTGCATGTCTGTTTATAATTTTTAATTCCTTAACACAGGGTTTTTAAGAAGTGGATTATAATATATTTTTCAGATTATAATTCATTTTTTTTCTCACAAAAAATAATTTATAAACAGTTTATAATCAACGTTTAATTTAAAAGTTGATTATAACCATCTTCCTAAAATAGTCTACAAAATTGTAGTTTCATTTCTTTTATCAATAAGAACATAATTAGGATTTGTTTGGGATGTAAGTTAATTTTTTGACTTTTTAGTTATTTTAGTTTTGGTTAAAAAATTTCGTTTGTGATAGGTTTTAGTTTTTTTGACTTTTATAAGAGAAAAAATAAAATGATTATGGTTTGGATGTGACCAAGGTTTTGAAAAGCGGTTGTGGCCGTTGTAACGGAGGCGGTGGCGCGATTGCGGTAACCGGAACTGTGATTTTTTTTTTATTTTTTGCACAATTTGAAAAAAAACTTACCGATACGTATTTTTTTTTTTTTTCATGATCATATTTATTAGGTTTAAAATAAATATTGATCAATTTTTTATAAATTTTTAAGTGTGATCCAATATATTTCATATTTTTAAATCATTATAAATTGAGTTTTTTATATTTTATTTTAATAATTAATGACTTTATATTATACAAAAAATCAATCACTAACTATTATATATAAGATAAACAATGACAAAAGTAAGAGAATAAATAACAGCCTAAATGTATGTATATATACATATTTTAATCAAGTCAAATAGATAATGGCCACACTTATTATTATTATTATTATTATTATTATTATTATTTTCAAACAATATATAGATAGAGACACACAAACAAAATGGTTGAATGATAGCAACTGAGTAGAATAGCATAGGTCTTACAGTTTTAACAAATCAATAACATGTTCTTCATCTTCCCTCTTCTCTCTCTTTATCTCTATCTCTTGCTCCTCTATCTTCTCTCTTTATTTTCCATCTTCTCTCTATTCTTTTTCCTTTATTTTTAGATTTTTTTTTTTTTGGTGTGTTTTTTCGAAAGAAGCAATTTAGAACCATTAGGTAACAGTGCGTAACAGGCCGTTATAGTACCGTTATGACTGCTACGGCCGACACATCCGTGAATCTCAATCACATTGCAAAAGCGATCATAACAGGTGGCGGTAACTGTAGACGTCCCCGAACGCATCCCGGGGAAAAGGGAGTGCGAGTCCCCCCCGTTCTGGTTCGATATTGGGTCACTACAGTTCGAAGGACTCAAATGTCACGGTTCTTAATCTTGAACCAAAGAGTCCAAATCCGGCAAATCGTTTTGAAAAAACAGATTTTTTGAAAGAAGTGCCAAACATGGACTGCTTTGCCAGATACAGAGTCGCCACCTAAATATTTTATAATGGGAAATTTAGGAAACCCTAACTCGGTGCCAAAGGTCACGTGTCCGTCATCACCAAAGTTGCCTCGGCTCGGGAACTTGGGTACGATTGGGGAAGGTCACTTCGTGAGCACCCCCGCTCGCCCGGTCAAAGATCGACCTCTACTAACCGTGATATCTGATTTTGAAAACATTGTGAGTTCTTATTCCGGTTATTAGCCTAGGTTACTATGTGATGCGCACAGCATACAAGTATAGACTGAGTCGTCTGAATTAGAACAAAACACTTCATGTTTGTTTTTGAAAGATGGTTTGCTACCCGTAGGTAGGCTTAAAATGCAGATTTTGCCACCCTCGGGTGGGCTTAGAAAACATGGTGTTGCCACTATCTAGTGGGCTTAAAACAAACATTTGATGAATTGTCCCAATCCAAATAACACAACCTCCACCCACAGGCATTCAGACAGTTATATCATATAAGCAAATAGCCTCATGGCAAGCATGCTATTCATGGCAACACTCACACGCATGCAAGGATGCTAAAGCATAAAACTTACCGAATACTCCAAGCCAAAACAAAAGCTGATTAGAAATCATGCATGATCCTAGATATGCTGAAATGCCTAATGCAACACATGCAAAGATGCAACTATAGCAGGCTCGGCTATTCTAAACATGGCATATGGAATGCTACAACTAACACGTATTCAATTAGGAATTGAAATACGAATGCAGTTTGTATGATGCGCCGAGCCCGGTGCGTGCAAAACAGATGAATGATGCAAACATGCTGTCATACTGTATGCTAATTGAAATATGCCCTAATCTAACCATCATAAGCTGGTAAATAAAAGGGAAGAAAGACGTGGGGTTGGAAGACATACATCACACTCACCCACACTTATTACAGTTATGCCCTCGCGCAGAGGGTCCAAATAAATAATACAGTCCCGAATGAAAGAATAATACAGTCCAAATATTACAGTCCGAATAATATACAAATTCCTAATTAATTAACAGATTAACTAAGAAAAGCTGTAAACTGGCATGCAAGCCAGGGACTGCCTTGATTCTGATGAATGATGTATGTTTGGGCTGCTTTGCGCGGAAATCCACGGCGATGCCCCAATTAGCCTCTGTTTTGCAATGTTTCTCGAAATGCGTGCCAGACTCCGAAAAGTTGCTGATTCTTCATTTTGCTGTAACAGAGAGCAGGAAAGGGGCATAGCAATGTATTTCACAAATATATGCATGTCTCGATCCTCGTGCCACCAATCACGCATCTCGATGCATGATGGCCGAGGAGTCGGATTGCACAACTCAGTATAGGATGAATGCATGTGAATGCTACAACAAAAACCTAACTCCATCATGGATAATCCGGAGTGTCGGTGACTTGGGAATTGAGATCCGTTCTGTCACTCGGAGTACGGAACGTACCTCGTTTCCCGTGCCCGGGCTAACTCCTATCCCGAACACGATGCAATATGCATGATATGCATGAAATGTAACTAAGATACAATCCTAACATACACAATGCTATGAAAACGAGATGCCTCGAAACGCGTGCACGCGGGCACGCAAACCGAGGCGATGATCCTAAGGCATGAAATGGCATGCAAATGCAATGATGGGCTTATACCGACATGAGAGGGCCTCAGCCACACTCACATAGGACGCCGTCGGATAAAAGTGAAGTGCCTCGAAATGCGTGCACACGGGCACGCAAATTGAGGCAGTGGCATAAAGGCATGAAATGGCATGCAAATGCAATGATGGGCTTATACCGACATGAGAGGGCCTCAGCCACACTCACATAGGACGCCATCGGATAAAAGTGAAGTGTCTCGAAATGCGTGCACACGGGCACGCAAACCGAGGCAGTGGCATAAAGGCATGAAATGGCATGCAAATGCAATGATGGGCTTATACCGACATGAGAGGGCCTCAGCCACACTCACATAGGACGCCGTCGGATAAAAATGAAGTGCCTCGAAATGCGTGCACACGGGCACCCAAACCGAGAAATGGCCCGAAGGCATGGAATGACATACGAAATGAAATGAGGGCTTACACCGACATGAGAGGGCCTCAGCCGCACTCACATAGGAGGCCGTCGGATAAAAGAGAAGTGCCTCGAAATGCGTGCACACGGGCACGCGAATCGAGGCATGGCCCTAAGGCATGAAATGACATGGAAAATGATATGCAAACATGCAAATGGAATTTCAGCACTCACAAATGATGCAAAACAGTCCCGGAAGGTGGGGAAATGACACCAAATGCACGGAATGGTCCCGAAATGCGACATTAAGCACCCGAAATGGCCTACAGCCATACTAAACATGCACAATTGGTACATGGAATGTAAAGACAGAAGCTAGGCAGCCCCAAAACTCACATTTTACAGTAGAAAATAAAGCCAAACAGCAATCACAAATGGGGCAAAGATGGCATGCAAAAATGGGGAACCAAGAGAGGTTATGAAGCAAGTGATACAAGCAATGCCCAAACAGAAAAATACCCTTCTACAACAATGAAGAGGGGCCAAAAATATGAACATTTACAGTAGATGACAAGCCCCAAATCAGTATGCGAATATGCTCAAAATGGCATGCAAGATTGAGGCCAACGAAGGGCTATAACATGAAGTAGGTTAAGCATTCATCAAACAGCCAAAGTCCCTTAATGAGATATGTCCAGGGGGTCAAAATATGATCCCTTTCAGTTCTGAGGATGGCCCAAAAATAGAAGTAAAATAGGCTAACAAAGCATGCAAGAATGGGGGCCAAAGAGGGATATAAAGACAAGCACAACATGGAGACCCCCAACAAGGTTGATCCCTTCTACAATGTTGTAGAGGGACACAAAATAAGCTTACTCACAGTTCATGATATGCTCCAAAACAGACTACATGTAGGTCAAACAAATCATGCAAACTTACGGTAAATATGAGAGATTATGAAGCAAGTGCATGATAGAGAGGCCAAACATGGTTGAACCCTTCTTCAATGCTGAAGAGGGGCTCAAAATAGGGCCACTCACAGTTTATATTATGCTCGGAAACAGATCACATGTAGGCTAGAAAAAGTATGCAAAATATTGGCATATAAGAGGATATTGAAACAAGTACCAAATGGAGGGCTCAAACAGAGTTGAGCCCTTGAACAAAGATGAAGAATGGCTCAAAAAAGACCTAGTTTCAGTTAAGGTCGGAGCCTAAAACAGTGAGCAAATATGCCTAAGAAATGAGGCAAGAAAATGCTACAAAAGAGGGAAATTGAAACTTACCCTTGAAGACCTCTTTTTTTCTACTTCTTGGCTTGAGGAATATTTGCTTCTAAGCCTCTGAAAAACCAGCTCTAAGTATTGGAATGGAGTGTAGGGGTCTTGTGCTAGGGGTTGATGTAGAAATGGTGCAAGAAAAGGACTTTGGAGCTTGGAAATGGAGAGAAAATGGAAGGTGGAAGGTATGGAACTCTCCCAAAATGTGTCTAACAATGTCCAACCTTGAGCCAAGAAGCCAAGCCTCTCCTTTATAGAGGAGAGGCATGAAAAATATCTCCAAGACCTCTCTAATCCTTCATACACGTGTATGGAGGATGGTCCAACTGGAAATCAGCTGGCACAGCTGGAATACACTGAGGGAGAGGAAAATGGCCGGCCAGCTCAAAAAGGGAAAAAAGTCACTTTTTTTTGGTAAGTGGCCGGCCAGCCAGAAAAGGTGGCCGGCCAGCTAGGGTCAAAATGGAAAGTGAGAATTAATGGCCGAGCTTCACATATTGGTGTCCTCCCAGGTCTTCTCTTCACAACCATGTGGTTCAAAATTGGCAACTCTAAAACAGGAGAGAGAATAGGCCACTTTTAGGAGGGGTTCAAAAATGAAAAGTTGAATTACTGGCCGAGCACTACTTTTTAGGGTCCTCCCATGTGTGTACAACACAAATATGTGGTTTTGGCTCGAAGAAAATGGCCCTAGGGTGTTCAACATTAGCCCGGAAGTGAGAAAAATGGGCGCCGGGGGGGCGCCGGAGGAGCATAACTGGTTGCTGAGACAATTGTTGGCCTCCCACCCCTCAGTGACCTTCCTGGTGATAAAACAGAGGTACCTGCCAAAAATGAACAAAAATCGATGCAAAACGAATGCTCGGGGGCCAAAACACGCAGTTCGGGGTCCCGAAAACCGGCCGTTAAGCACCGAAAGTGGTGTTTGGCCACGAAGTGGGTATCTAAGACCCCAGTGTCCCTTGAAAGGGAGTAAATGAGATGCATGCCAAAAACCGGAGGAATCGGAGATGGTTGGGTGGTCCCGAACCGAGGCACACGGCCTGACGGCTCCGAAAACCGGGAACCGGGCTCCGAAATGGGCAAAATGGCCTACGGCCACAAAATGTAGCCCACGGCCACTGAGAGATGGTCTACGGGACCTCTCCCTCCCCTCAGGAAAGAAAACAGAGAAAACCGAGTCTGGTTCGCAAACCGAGACAAGGCACAGAAGAGAGTTCGGAAGTCCGGAGGCAGGGCGCACGGCCGCGACTCTGAGACTTCTGAACGAGCACAATATGCAACATCACCGAGCGCTCAATCGGTGACGTCCGAGTCTTAAGGTCGGTCAAAAATGGGATGTCTACAGTAACCACCACAACCATTACGTAACGGCGTTACGTAACGGTCGCGACCGCTTTTTAAAACCTTGATGTGACATTGTTTTATTGGATTAAAAATTTTATTTTGTCTTTTAGTGATTATTGTAGTCAGAAAATTTCATTTTAACTTATTCCAAACGAAAACTTAGAGCATTACGGTAGCGTTTGGTAACGTTTACGTTTTTTGTTTATGTTTATAAAAATTTTATAACTTGATTTTTGTTTATTTTTAGAAAAACATTAAACTACAAACGCGTTTCGTTTGAACAAAATATTTAAAAAAATTTAAAAACATAAACTAAAAAATATGTTTGTTCAGGTCTAAAATATTTATATTTATTTTTTATTATTTATGAGAATGGGATCATACACATTATAATTGAAAAAAAATTAATTAAAAAAATAGTTGAAAAAAAATTAATAGGAAAAAAATAATTGAAAAAAAAAATTATTTGAAAAAAAAATTATTAGTCAAAATTTTAAATTTCTGTTTAAAAATTAATGTAAACTCATTTTTTGAGTTTATATTTTTTTCTCAAATTTATAAACTGAGACAACAATTTATAAACGAAAAAAATTATAAAACACGTTTTTATGATAATTTTTTAAATTTTTATAAATATAAACTAAAAATAAAATAATTACCAAACAGACCTGTGATTGTATCTCAAAATCAACAAATAACTTCTCGATCAATCATGGCAAGGTGATATGGCTTTTTTCCTAATCAACAATATACATATTATAAACAAAAATTATATGTTGAATTTCAATATGGAAACTTAAAATAGAGTGACACTTTGTCTTTCTACATAAAGTTGATTTTGATGCTAGAGTATAAATTAAAATTTTAAATTTCTATTTAAAAATCAACGTAAACTCATTTTTTGAGTTTTTGTTTTTTTCCTCAAATTTATAAACTGAGACAACTATTTATAAACTAAAAAAATTATCAAACAAGTTTTTATAATAATTTTTAAAATTTTTATAAATATAAACTGAAAACTAAAAATGAAATAATTACCAAACAGACTTGTGATTGTATCTCAAAATCAACAAATAACTTATCGGTGAGTCATGGCAAGGTGACATGGCTTTTTCCTAATCAACAATATACATATTATAAACAAAAATTATATTTTGAATTTCAATATGGAAACTTAAAATAAAGTGACACTTTGTCTTTCTACATAAAGTTGATTTTGATGCCCAAATATAAATTAAAATTTTAAATTTCTGTTTAAAAATCAATGTAAACTCATTTTTTGAGTTTATGTTTTTTTTCCCTCAAATTTATAAACTGAGACAACCATTTATAAACTAAAAAAATTATCAAACAAGTTTTTATGACAATTTTTAAAATTTTTATAAATATAAACTGAAAACTAAAAATGAAATAGTTACCAAACAAGCTTGTGATTGTATCTCAAAATCAACAAATAACTTATCGGTGAGTCATGGCAAGGTGACATGGCTTTTTCCTAATCAACAATATACATATTATAAACAAAAATTATATTTTGAATTTCAATATGGAAACTTAAAATAAAGTGACACTTTGTCTTTCTACATAAAGTTGATTTTGATGCCAAAGTATAAATTAAAATTTTAAATTTCTGTTTAAAAATCAATGTAAACTCATTTTTTGAGTTTATGTTTTTTTTTCCTCAAATTTATAAACTGAGACAACTATTTATAAACTAAAAAAATTATCAAACAAGTTTTATGACAATTTTTAAAATTTTTGTAAATATAAACTGAAAACTGAAAATGAAATAGTTACCAAGCAGACTTGTGATTGTATCTCAAAATCAACAAATAACTTCTCGGTGAGTCATGGCAAGGTGACATGGCTTTTTCCTAATCAACAATATACATATTATAAACAAAAATTATATTTTGAATTTCAATATGAAAACTTAAAATAGAGTGACACTTTGTCTTTCTACATAAAGTTGATTTTGATGCTAGAGTATAAATTTTAAAAAGGATAATATCTAAAATAAAAACAAAATCAAATTCGTGTATTCTTTTATTTACACATTTCTAATTCTTTATATCCACTTTTCATTACTTAACATTGACTTAAAAGTGTTTAAAATTTCATTTTATGCCCTCACTTTTTCTCTTTTCTTCCTATTTTTTCTTCCATCATGATCTTATCCACAAAGGACGCTGGTGGCAGTGTGGTGAAGCGAAGAACACCGGTAGCAATTGGTAGATACACGGTTTTGGTGGTGGCAGAGTTAAAAAATTGAAGGAAATGCAGCGCTAGTCCATTCCTAAGTTTAGTTAGGCCCTTGCTTAAGACCTTCAATTTTTGTAAGACTCTAAAATTTTATCGTTTTAATATTTTTCCAACGCTCCGTAATAAATAAAATAAAATATTTTTCTAAAAGACTATGCAAAATAACAAAAGAAAAAAAAACGTTTTTTATGAGAAGGTTCAACAAAAAAATTCAAAATACACCTTATCCAAAGGCAATAGAACAAAAACTCCCACACCATAGGCCAATAATAAAGATTTAATAAAATGCACATTGTCCAAAGGTTGAGCCAAAATAAATAAACAAATAACTCATATAAAGGCCCAACAAAATAAAAATCCTAGTTGTGCATAGACCACAAGAATAAAGATTGAATAAATTGCTTAAAAAATAATAATAACCCTAGTTAAATAAAACACTAATTGTCCAACCACTACAACAAAAAATACCTTTGGTGACAGACTGATTTTGTCTCCAAACATCAAAATTTCGTCACTAAAGTGATTTGTGACGAAAAAAATACCGTTAACGGTGAAGCAAAAAAAAAAAATAATAATAAAAACTGAAAGGGCCAACAAAGTAAAAACCTTCTTTTCAATAAAAGTTGAATAGAACATCTATTGTTGAATGGTCGAGCCAAAAAAAAAAAAATCCTTATTTAAAGGCCCAACAAAATAAAATCGCTCCTTATTTATATGCCCTAATAATAAAGGTTGAATAAGGGCATCTATGTTCGAACTTTTAAATTTTGATATGTCAAATCTATTATTTTATTATTTTTAAAATTTAAACTTTTTTTTATGTACCGTTAGTCTTCTTTTATTTAAAGAAAAAAGAAAAGAAAAAGAAAAGAGAGGAAAAGAAAAGGCATAAAATGGTCTTCATGTCAAAATTGACATGAAGTGATAATTTCAAAAGTTATGTCAACTTTACTGGATAGAGTTCATTTGATATGCCAAAATAAAGCTGTTGGACTATCACAATAAATTTCACATATCGGGTGGAGGTACTCTAAATTAATTTTTGTCCAAATATATATATAAAAAACTTTATTTATTTATTTTTGTTAGATAAATGAAAGTCAAAGGAACAAATTGTAGCATAGACGCCTCCAAAGCCTGGTAGCAGGAATCGTCTCAGATGGTGACGACTCTGAGGAAGAAGCTGCGCTTCTAAGGAAGAATTGCAGCAGAATCGCGAATCTGAGAAAAGGGAAACGCGAATTTGATGTGAGAAGGAAGCACTCTTGAGAGGGCAAAAAGAGAAGCTGGTCGCTGGGATCGATCCTATATTAGACGACTTCGATCTCGCGTCCTTTGACTTCCCCTTGGAAGCCCTAGTCTTCGTCTCTCTCTCCTCTTACTCTTGATCTCCTCTTCGCCTCTGTTTGCTTCTCTCTCTCTCTCCTCGTTTTCATATTTGAGTTTGTTTTATATAATATAATTTATCATATATAATATATATACATATAATATAATTTATCATAAACAATATAATTTTTATTTATTATTTCTTTTTTTATTTTTTTTAACAGAATTTATTATTTCTTAACTTTTTAACATATAATAAATAAAATAAATCATCTAATTGTTTAAAAGAAATCTATTTAAATCATATATAATAAAAAAAATCTTAAAAAATTTATAAAATAAAACATCTAATTTTTATTTATTATTTATTTTAACATAATTTATTATTCCTTATTTATTATAATAAATAAAATATAATTAATAAAAATAATATATAAGCGCTCCTAATTTACGACTCCTCTAGGTGGCCACGTTCCCCAGCTCCCGCTTTCGTTCCCGCCCCCGCTCCTGCTTTCGCTTTGTGCAACTAAGCTCCAAAGCCCTTATGTAAAGGCCCAACAAATAAAATGTTATTCAAAGATCCCGATAATAAATGCAGTAAAGCTCATCTTAATTACTATATATATTTGATTTCCAAGCAAAATCAATGATAAATAATAAAAAAAAATGTAAAATTTTAACAAATTCTATTTAAATTAATACTCAAATAAAAAAGTCATTTTTAAAATTTTGCGCAAGGTGTCCCATAATATTGTGTCGCCCCTAGGGAAGGGGAGAAGGAAAAGGAGTGATGGGGTAGAGTGGCGGGAGTGAGGAGAGGGGCAGGGAGGGAGGAAGGAGTTGGGTTGGGAGGGAAGAGGACTTCTTCATTTAGGACTTTCTTTTATTATTTATTTATTTTTTAGTTCTATTCGATTGTCTACGACCAAATATATTTAGTTTGTATAGTAGACAATGATAGAATATATCAATTTAATGAATCAAAGTTGTTGAAACTAGTTATGTTCTGTCTTAATTGTTTGAACAATTTTGAAATTTTTGATTTACAATAGTTGAACATCTTTGGTTTGTTTAGCAACCAAGTCTCTATAAAGATTTTATTTTATTTTTTTCAAATAGCATAGAACTACAACAAAATCATACAAAACTATATCAAAACAATTCTTTTTTTTTTTTTTCGTTTTTTTTTCTTCATATTGGAATATCAAGGCAATTCTTGAACACCAAAATTTTGTAACAATCTATTTACAGTTATGCTATATATGTTTCATTATTGAGTCTCTAAGTTCCTTTTATTTGTTATTGTTGATTATAATTTGTTAATTTAATTTCTTTTCTTTTTTTTTTTTTTTTTTTTTCCCTTTCTCTCAAAAAATAAATCGAAGATTCAAACAAAACCTAGCATTAGAATTGCAAAGCTCTATAATGGCCCCGTTTGGTGTAGCTGTTAAAACAGATTATAGATTATGACTTTAATCAAAAGCTGTTAATCTGTTGGGTATAACTGTTGGATTATAGATTTAAGTTGCTGAGTAGTGTTTGTTAAATAAGCTGTGGAATAGTTTTTTCAATTAACTTTTATTTTTTATTATTCACTACTTATTTACATTTCTCATAAAAAATAATAATATTCTATAGTCCATTTGAGTCTTTTTCTATTTTTAAAAAAATAAAAAATAAAAAAATCTAAGAGCATAACCGTAAATTAATATATCCACAACAGAAACTGATAATCAGAAGCAATGGGTGAGCAGCTTCTTAGAATCAGTTTTTTTGACTTAAAATAAGTTGTTAGAATCAGAAACTGTTTGAAAGAAGTTTAACCAAACAGTTCAAAATAGCTTTTCAAAAGCCAGAAACTATAAGTTGGCTTAGAAAAGCCCAAACAAACACCCTCAATATCACTCTAAAAATTATCAGCAATTAAGCCCCCAAATAATTGGCAGAAGATTGTTTCAATTTTTTTTTAATTTTTTTTAAAATTGTATTAAGGGATTAGGACATTATAAAAAGACTTGAGTAAATACGATAGGATGATAGTAAAACAATATTTGACACTTTAAGAACAAGTTGGAGAAGATGACATGTCAGCTACCAAAAAAGGGGAAAAAGACATTTTAAGACTATGAGAGATTAGATGCCTAAACAAATGCTAGTGACACCCCTAATCAATTTGAATGTGGACCATATTAAAAGAATTTCGACATCAAATGTATTTTATTTGTTTTTTAAGTAAATTATACTGATTATTTTTAAAATTTAAAGAAAATGCAATAAGCCTCATAGTTTTAACATAATCACACCGGCCTCTCTTTTAGTTAAACTAAAAATAAATAATAAAATGATGTGAAAACACAAGAATAAATACATATATATATATATATATTTCAATGTAAAATGAGATATCATCATTTTTAATTTATACAATTAATGAATTATTGATGAAAATGATTTTTTTTTTTTTTCATGTTCGATGATACGGGGGTTAAGTATTATGTGAATGAAACATTTAAAGAAGTGTAATATAATTATGTCAAAACTGTAAGACTTATTATATTTTTTTCAAACCTCAAGAGAAGTGACTGTAATTTACCTATGTTTTTTGTTACTCAATTTTGTAGCCTTCATTTTTATGCGTAAACCATCCATAGAAAGACAAGAAAACCACCTAATGGACATGTTTGTTTCTACCTTAAAAGGGTTTCATTTTAAGATAAATTACCAGCATGTTCTAATAGTTGGACTTAATAAGAATTAAGTCCTATCAATTCGTTGTTGAAAGTTGGTCCCATTAAAATCGTCGCTACTTTTATGATAATTTTTTAAATCTGTCACTAAAAATCAACAATTGGTAACATTTTCTGTGACGATTTTTTAAATCTATCGCTAAAAATTAAAAATTAATGACACTTTTTTGTAACAAATTTTCAAATCTATCCCTCAAAATTGACAATTAGCGACTTTTTTTGATAAAATTTTCAAACTGTCACTAAAAACTAACAAACATTTTTATTTAAAATGCCAGTAATTATCACCGGACTTATTCAGCAATAAGTTCATTTATTAGGATGCACATAAGTTTCCTTGATTTTAAATTTATCAAAGCTAACTTGAAAAAGAAAACAAAAAAAATCTAAGTCTAGCTTAAAAACAACATCTAAATCCAACTTAGAAGCATTTGCCTACTGTGTTTATTTTAAGCTTTTTAAGCTGAAACTTAAAACATGTTGTCAAATAACCTACCTTTTTTTTATTTTATATATTAATGTTGGTTTTAATACAACTATTTAAACATATGAATTTAAATTTTAAGTTGATAAACTATGAATAAATGGAAACAAAAAATAATCATGCCAATAGCATCAAAGAAAAATTCTATAGTAAATAATATTTAAAAAGTGTGAACCATATAGGTTGTAGTTAAGAAAGTTTGTGATTATAGTTATGAATCACGTCATGCTGATGCTTAATTATGAGGTTTTGCAGTAATTGTAATGGTTGGTTACGAGTTTAAATGGTCTCGATTGTGAGGTTTTCTGGTGCTTTTGACTATACATCGGTCATGAAGCTTTATTGTATTTTATAATGAATTGAAATAATCTCAATTATAATTACTTTTGTTATGAACTAATTTAATTTTGAGTATGACTCAAATTAATAGAAATTATAAAAGTATATCATAGGTAACAAACAAAAAAAAAACTACAATCTTTCAATTGTTGATTCAGCGTACTCTAGTCTTGACTTAATCAAATTTGCTAATCCAATCAAAGATGACTTTGATGATGAATTTTGTTAACATATCTTTAGACATATGTTCAGAATTTTAAAAAATTATATATTTCATATGAAAATGTGTAATAAGATATATATATATATATATATTATACATTAACATTTACCTTCAAAACACACATTAACCAGACCCCACTTTAATTACTTAGGTGTCATTTTGTAATGTTTATAGAAAACATTAAACATATTCTGCTGCAGTGTTCTTGCTGCTGTGCTTTTCAGCTGCTGTGAGATCTGGCTGGTTGGTCCTTGATGGATGAGCTACTAGTTTGTTTGTTAGTATGAACTGGTTCCATAGGCGTATCCCGATCTGTTAGTGGGCTGCTGTGCTTTCTCATTCTGCTGGTGCTTTTTGTTATGCTTCTTCAAACTTTCTCCTGCTGCTGTATGCTGTGCTGCTATAGAAGTTTAGTTCTGGATGCTTTGCTATTCTCTGCCAGAAGCTTGGTAGTCAACAGTGGAGTGCTTTTGTTTGTTTCTTTTTTGTGTTTGGTTTGTTTTGTTTTGCTCTGCATGTTGGTTTCTCACCAACTTGGAGCTTCGAGTGTGTGCTAGCAGATGATTTGGTGTGCATCTAGGTGCCAACATAGTTGGGATCTGTTTGTTTCACTGTGATGCTTTTGCACCCTCTTCTTTATTGTTGTAAATTTTCATTCTCGTTATGTTTTTCCATCAATAAAACTTCTTTTTGCCGATCAAAAAAAAAAACTGTTTTAAAAACAAGTGAAAGGGTAGTTGATGGTGGTTGTTGATGATAAGATATAGTGGAAGGAGGTGGTTATCAACTGCTAGAAGTGATTTCTAGTCACCAAAGGTGGCTATTGGTGGTGGGAGGTGGCTGCCTATAGCTGGAGGTGGTTGGCAATTGTGTGAGGTGATGGCTAAAGGTTGTTTGTAATGGTTAGAAATGATGACCAGAAATGGTGGCAGAAGGTGATTTTCTTCAAGAATTGATGGTCAAAGATAGTTGTTGCAATGAAAGGTGGTTATAGGAGGTGGTTATCAGCTGCAATAGCTTGCGGTAAAAGGAAGTCATTGGTGAAATGGTAGCTAGATGTAGTGGTTAATCATGGTAATGAGCAAGGGGTGGTGGTCGGAGAGAATGGGAGGAGAAAGGAAATTTTTTTGTATTTTTTTTATTTTTAATCAGTGAAACTATTTTTTCTGTAGTTACAAAAATTAGTAAATTTTGTAAATTCTTTACAATTTAAAAAAAAAAAAAAAATAGATACCATATGAGTTTTTATTTACAGTTTTTAATATTTTTATAAATATAATTAGAAGAGAATGGATTGTCTCTAGTTGGTTCTAGATTGGCCCACTATTGATCCATATTTTGGACCTATCTTGACTATTAGATTTATTCATTTTGCAGGGTTTATGAGAAGATCATCTAAACAAAAAATTAGTTTGATTATCAGCAAACACTTGATCGGATCATATTTGTCTAAAAAATAATTAACAGACAATATGATTTTAAAAGTTGTCGGTCTATTTTTTTCAGAAAGATATGATATGATTAAATGATTAATGATATAAATGATTTACTCAACAAATCCTACAAAATAAACAATACAAATTATCGAAATAGATCCAAAATGAACTCGTTAAACAATCTAATAGAGATCATCAAGTCTATAAAAAAAAATTATAAATATAAACATTATCGAAACACAGTTTTTATTTATTTATTTTTATTTTTTAAGGAATAAAATAAAATAACGCATAACTTGTGGACTTTGTGTTCAGACACGATTGGGTTGCCCGTATGGTACGAAATCACCCCTTGTCCCAACTTTTATTCTTTGTTTTTTTTTGTTTTTTGTTTTTTTGTTTTTGTGTTTTTTTTGGGGGGATTTTGTGTTTTTTTGGTATATTGAAAGGGAAAGCACAAGAGTTAAGGGTAAACTATTAATAAGTCTTAAGAGTTGGATTTAATTTTCATCAAATTTTATTGAAAATAAGTTCTAGTAAAATCATAATTAAAAATAATTTTTTGTGACTTTTTTTTTGCATGTCACTAAAAATTAACAATTAGTAATTTGTTTTTTTGTCACGATTTTTATAAATTATCTCTAAAACTTATAAATAGTGACATTTTTCCATGAAGAAATTTTCAACTGTCATTGAAAGGTGAAAATTAGTGATATTTTTTTATGATGATTTTTTTTTAAACTGTTGTTAAAACTTATAATTAGTAACTTTTTTGTGACAAAATATGCAAACAGTCGCTGAAAATTAATAATTAGTTACTTTTTTAATAGTATTTGATGAAAATATCCTTAATTATCATATGACCCGTTAAATAATAAATTCACCTATTAAGACCTACATGTGAGTCCCCAAATGTTAAACACATGAAGGACACAAATTTTAGTCATTGGCTAATCTCAAGGATTCGAACTTCATTCTTGTATTGTATTTGTAAAATAAAATATTCAATCTTTTCTAAATACTCAACTTCATATTTATTAGGGTACATCACAAATATATCCCCTAAAGTTTAATTAATATGTGAATTGTCCTATGTGATTCTGAAAATTACATACAATTCCTTGAAGTTGTTTAATTTTATAACAAATGACTCTTTTTATTAATAAATCATCAAGCCAATTAAGAGTTTTTAATGATATCAAAAATTTGTTTTAGTTAATAATTTAAGTAATTTTATTATTTAATAGGAGAGCAGTTAGAATTCTTCTTTTTTTTCAAGTTAATTATGTTAAATAAAAAAAATTCTGAAAATTAATATCAAAGAGTGTATTTGTAATCTATCCGATTCATTAAGTTATTTGGATTTTACATTTATATAAAGATTTGTAAATTAAAAACAAAAACAAAAAGAATAGGTAATAGAAAAGTTTTTTTTTAAAAAAATAAAATTCTAATTCATTCATTTTTTTAATCCATAAATCACTTGACAAATTTAACATTTAAACACAATTTTAATGTTTCTTTCACCAGTAAAAGAAAAAAACTGAAAGTAGAAAATTTTACTTCTATAATTAGAAACCTGCCTTTGTTCTATATTGATGTATTTTTTATTTTATTCAATCCTAAACATCGATGGCTCTTTCGGCTAAACTTATATTGTGGAGACAAATTTTCTATTATTATCTTTAGTTATTTTGCAATTCAAAAAGAGGGGGAAAAAAAAATTAAATATTAGGGTTTTTTATGCAATTGCGAGCAACAATTTTTTTAAAAAAAAAAAGAAGTTACAACAATATTAAAAATATAATAATTCATTTAAAATTATCATTTTAAGTCTCAAATTATCTCGAGTTAATGAAAATCCCTTAGCTTGGCCCTCTCAAATCAAAATTCCGGTGCGGCCCTTGCTGATGAGTTATTCTTTTTCTCACTCAATGGAAAATTATTTAACTTGTTTGGTGCTAGTTTTTAGAAAATAGTTTTAAAAAATTTTACCTTGTATTTTCCGTATTTTAATGTATTGCATCCCATCAAAAAATAACAATAACGATAATTATTTTTAAAATTTTTTATTGGTGGATTAGCTTTCTCTCATTGAATGATTAGGTATGAAAATTAACATGCCTTCGGTTTTTGGGTCCCAAACCAGTTTCGGGACTTTGCTCTTGCCATATATACATCAGTCATAATCCGTTATTATACAAAACTTTAATTTAAAAGGGCTTCTGGATTGATAATGCTCTTTTTCCATCTAGTAATATTAAGATAATCAAATCTTATATTAAATTTAAAAAACAATAACAATCAATTTTAACAAAATTACATCGACATTTCTTTTATTAAGGATAAAAGAACCAAAATTAGTGCATATAGTTAGACAATATAAGGATAAATAAGAAAAAAAAAATTTATTTTGATGTAGAATAGATAACAAATATATATTTTTTAATCTATAAACTATTAATGAATTATGAATAAAAAAGAAAATAAGTATTGTGCGTATTAAAATATTAAAGGAATCCAATACAATTATGTCAAATTTTTATTTTTTATTTTTTAATTATCAAAAGTCAGTGTAATTTATCTTTTATTTATCATTTTAATTAACAAATTACATGTCATTCCTAAGTTAGTACAATAAATAAGTGCACTTTTTGACTTTTTATGAAGTATGGGTTGGGTTTGAAGTGATGTTGTAGAGAGGTGATGTGACTTAAATAAGATAATTTGACTTAAATAGGATAATGACTTTTTGATTTTTTTAATATATGTCAAACAAGGCTTAAAAGAACGTAAGATGACATATCATATAATAAACAAAATTAATATATAAATTTGATCTTATCGGCCATCAAATTTCAAATATATAGGTTGAGTCATAAGTTTAGTTATTAATAAGTGGTTGAAGTAGCATATGTATTATGATATATGGAAACAGAATAATAGCGGTTGGATTGTGGTGCAGTGAAAGAAAGATAAGTGTTTAATTTTCTTTGTTTTTATATTATGGTCCCCTTGGTCGGTTGTAGAGTCAAAAGTCAATCAATATCACAAGTTCAATCCAATTTTCAAATATTTTAATTAATTAATTAATCCCAATCTGTTTCATTATCCGCTTGAATCAACACATCCATATCATCTTTTCTATAATAAGAGTTACTTGCCACCATCCAATTCCGTGATCCTTTTTCTCTCTCTTGAATCAAAAAAAAAAAAAAAAAAAAAAAAAATCCGTGATCCTTCATGTACTTTTTAACTCATTTTTCTCCAACAAAGTACATGTCTTGTATTTTATGTATATTCATAAGATTTGATTTTAATTAATTTTTAATATATAAATAAATTCAATTGTATATGGTTGTAACTAATTAGACTAAAGGACAAATATTATTTTGAAAGAATAATGATCTGATTCAATGTGTACTTTTTATTTTAATAAAGATAAATTTATTTATAAAAATGATATTATCATGTTATTTTTATAAATTTTTTAGGGTTATTTTGAAAAAATAGTTATAATTAGTTTTTTGATGAAAAGTTACTTATAAGCAGTTTTTTTATGAGACAGGAAGTGGGTTATAATCTGGAAAATTGATTATAAGCCACTTCCCAAAATAAGCCTTAATATAAATAAATAAATAAGTTGAAAATAGAAGATTCGACAAATTCAAACAAAAAGATTCTCTTAAAGTCATGTCATAAGCTGATGAACAAGCAAATTATTGGACAACCTTTTAGTTATTGTTTGTCTACGTAATTTGTTATTACATCACAAGAAATACACTAAACTAAATATTAATTTTTCTTTAATAGAAAAAATCCAACAATATATATACTTACAAACTCATCAAACTCAACAATCACAACTACTATAACAAAAGTCCAACTTAAATTCTCAGCAATGAAAATACTTATAATTTTAATCAAATAACACTAAATTACATGGGCATAATCGTATTAGAGTTTTGAGAAAGGTTTTATAGTCAGATAAATTAATAATAAAACCCACAAAAATTCAATGTAGTTTTGAAAAGACCAGTACACCCAACTGATGAAGACCTCCAAGACCTTAATAGGCATTTAAATCACTGATAATTATGTGTAGGCCTTTTGTTCCAACTTCTATCCACTTAAATAATAAGCTTGACATTCCTAATCAAAATCAGGACCCTAAGTTATTTATTTATTTTAATCGGTTGGAGATTTATTATAAATACGAGATTACATCAAATTTGATAATTAAATTTCAACAACTACCATATGAAATATTCTAAACTTAAAAGAAGAAATAAATAACTACATATAATTCTGAATACAAGGAGATATAAAGATATCAAACTCTTTTTTTATAAGAGTTGAACCCACAAACACCAGAAAATAGTGTTATTTATATCTATCTATCTATACTTACTAAATATTAAGCAAAAATGGGTTTTTAGCCCCAAGCTTTGTAGGAGCTCCAATCTCTCAATCTAAATTTTTTGATTTTTTGATTTAAAAAAAAAAAAAAATCTTAGCATTTATTAACTTCTCCCAACTCTCAAGTCTTACCCTTATAATAACACTTTAATGCATTAAGAACAAGTATAAATTTTTTTTTTTTGAAATCCAACACATATGAATTCCTTGAAAAGTCTCAACACATATGATCATTATCCCTCATAATAACACTTTAATGCTTCTCACATTTGGAGAGGCATTTGCAAAACTAGGGACACTCTCAGAAGTGGGGTTAAATGGGTGGTTGGTAATGGTGAAGATATTTCCCTTTGGAATGACTGGTGGTGTGGTTCTAAACCCTTAGCCCTTACAAATAACAACTACCCAACCAATGAATCTGACAAAGTTAAACTAATCTTGGATGAGGATGGAAATTGGAACATGGATAGCCTTGCCACACTAGTTACTCCTCATGACCTCACTGAAATCCTTAAAATTTACAGGCCCAGTTTTGTAACATTCCCAGATACTCCCTCTTGGTTTGGATCTACCTGTGGTAAATTCTCTACTACCTCTGCTTTTAAGTTTATTACTAATCCTGTTGTGGATGGTAGGGATTGGCATTGGATCTGGAAACTCAAACTCCCTCAAAAACTGAAATATTTCCTTTGGCTTATTCTAAAAGGCAGATTGCTTACCAATCATATGCGCCTTGTGAGAAATCTGTCCTCTTCAGATTTGTGTCCTAGTTGTGGACACTCTAGTGAAGACATGCTGCATCTCCTTAGAGACTGTGCCCACTCTAAGGCACTCTGGATTCACATTCAAAATCAATCTTGGTAGGAAGAAGGATCAACACTGCCCCTGTTTGACTGGGTGTCCTATAACTCAAAGAGCACAATATCACTGTCTGGCACAAAATGGTTTCTGATTTTTGTTGTTACACTTTGGCAGATCTGGAAGGATCGTAATCAAATGGTTTTTGATCAAACTATGAACCCAATCCATACCAATCTTAAACTCATTAGGGATTATGTGCATGAAATTAAAGAGGCTTTTCAATCTCCTCTTCACCCCCAATTTTCTTTACCTAAGCTAATCAAATGGTGTTTACCTCCTGTAGGCACATTGAAGCTTAACACAGATGGTTGTGCAAAGGGTGACCCAGGTCAAGCCGGCTGTGGAGGCCCCTTGAGGGACGAGACATGCACTTGGCTCTGGGGCTACTATGGCAATTTGGGACACTGCATATCCTTTGAAGCAGAAATTTGGGCCATCTACCGTGGACTCACCATCTTGTTCCAAAAAGGGCTGACCAACGTGGTAATTGAAACAGATTCTGAGCAAGCTATGATCCAAATTCAACAAGGGCCACACCCAAACTCTCCTCTCAAGGCCCTCATTGAAGATGCCAAATTCCTCATTCAGAGATGCCACTGTTCCATCCTCCACACCTTGAGAGAAGGCAACAAAGTGGTTGATAGGCTAGCTGATTTAGGTGTAGCCCAAGCTGATCATGTAAAAATCCTTGAGGATCCCTATGGAGGTCATAACTCTCCTCATTGAGGATATGACTGGAGTGACTGGACTGAGGGAGTAGCCCTCTATTTGTAGTTCTGAACTCCTTTTCTTCTTGTCTATTTTATCATTTCCTTTGAATAAAAAAATAATAATAACACTTTAATGCATTAAGAACAAGTATAAAAAAAAAAATTTTGAAAAGTCCAACACGTATGATTATTATCAAAATATTAAACTTTAATATAATATAATATAAAAAAAAGACATTTAATTCCTTAAAAAATCCAACACATATGATTATTATCAAAATATTAAACTTTAATATAATATAAAAAAGGAAAAAAAGAAGACATTTAAAAAAAAAAATTTAAAATCACAATTCACATATATAGATAATTGTAAACACAAGCCTTGTGGGAGCTCTAATCTCCTAACCTTAATTTTCTAAATTTTTTATTTAAAAAAAAAAATCAACATTTATTGATTTGGTCAAAATCCCCTGATCAGTATTTATTAACTTTTTTCAGTCCACATATCTTTTCATATGTCTGCATTTATTGATTTGGTCAAAATCCATGATCAACATTTAAAATCCCCTTTTATACAAATAATTATAGATACAGCACGTGCATAGTTACTACAGTAGCCTTTTTAATTTCTCATATACACTATAGTTAGTGATAAAATTGTTAAATTTTTTTTATAAAAAAATTAAAAAAACATAATTTATATATTAAAATTTTTTTAATATAATATAATATAAAAGAAGACATTTAATTCCTTGAAAAATCCAACACATATGATTATTATCAAAATATTAAACTTTAATATAATATAAAAAAGGAAAAAAAAAGTCATTTAGAAAAAAAAATTTAAAAATCACAATTTACATATGTAGATAATTGTAAACACAAGCCTTGTGCGAGCTCTAATCTCCTAACCTTAATTTTTTAAATTTTTTATTTAAAAAAAATCAGCATTTATTGATTTGGTCAAAATCGCCTGATCAGTATTTATTAACTTTTTCCAATCCACATGTTTTTCCATATGCCTGGATTTATTGATTTGGTTAAAATCCCTGATCAGCATTTAAAATTCTCTCATACAAATAATTATAGACACAGCCCGTGCATAGTTACTGCAATAGCCTTTTTAATTTCTCATATACACTATGGTTAGTGATAAAATTGTTAAATTATTTTTATAAAAAAATTTAAAAAACATAATTTATATATTAAAAAAAAATTAAAACAAATATAAATATCTATAATTATCTCGTGCATAGCACGGGTGATAGGCTAGTCTATACTATATATTAAGCAAAAGGGGGTTTTTAACCCCAAGCCTTGTGGGAGTTTCAATCTCCCAATCTAAATTTCTTGATTTAAAAAAAAAAAATTAGCATTTATTAATTTCTCCTAACCCCCAAATGTTACCCTCATAATAACACTTTAATGCATTAAGAAGAAGCATAAAAAAAATTCTTTGAAATCCAACACATATGAATTCTTTCAAAAGTCCCAACACATATGATTATTATCTCTCATAATAACACTTTAATGCATTAAGAACAAGTATAAAAAAAATTTCTTAAAAAGTCCAACATATATGATTATTATCAAAATATTAAACTTTAATATAATATAATAAAAAAAAGACATTTAATTCCTTGAAAAGTCTAACATATATGATTATTATCACCCGTGCTATGCACGGATTGTGTTTATAATTATCTATATATGTAAGGAAAAATTAGATTTTTAACCCACAAGTCTTGTGTGAGTTCCAATATTCCAATATTAATTTTCTAAATTTTTGATTTAAAAAAAAAACCTCAGCATTTATTGATTTCTCCTAACCCACAAGCCTTTTTTACTTTTCCCATACCTACTCCTACACCCTTTTCAACTTCTCCCATACACTATGTTAGTGATGAGATTGTTAAATTATTTTTATAAAAAAATCTTTAAAAAAATAATTTGTATATTAAAAAAATATCTAAAATAAATATAAATTCTTATTAAATCTATCTATCTATCTATATCTATACTATATATTATGCAAAATGGAGTTTTTAGCCCCAAGCTTTGTGGGAGCTTCAATCTCCCAATCTAAATTTCTTGATTTTTCGATTTAAAAAAAAAAATCTTAGCATTTATTAACTTCTCCCAACTCTCAAGTCTTACTCTCATAATAATACTTTAATGCATTAAGAACAAGTATAAAAAAAAATTCTTTGAAATCCAACACATATGAATTACTTGAAAAGTCCTAACACATATGATTATTATCCCTCATAATAACACTTTAATGCATTAAGAACAAGCATAAAAAAAATTCTTGAAAAGTCCAACACATATGATTATTATCAAAATATCAAACTTTAATATGATATAATAAGAAAAAAGGACATTTAATTCCTTGAAAAGTTCAACACATATGATTATTATCAAAATATTAAACTTTAATATAATATAAAAAAAGAAAAAAAAAAGACATTTAAAAAAAAACATTTAAAAATCACAATTCACATATATAAATAATTATAAACACAATCCGTGCATAGCACGGGTGATATGCTAGTATTATATAAGTAAAAAGGGATTTCTAGCCACAAGTCTTGTGAGAGTTTCAACATCTCAAACTAAAATTTTTAATTTTTTGATTTTACATAATTAAAAAAAATCCTCTATAGCTCTCATTCAAGCAAATAAATAAATAATAATTAATTAATTAATTAATATCTCTTGATTTATGACTTTCAAATGAAAAGCATATCAAATATATAAAATAAAAAATAGAAAGTATACCAATTCATTTCAAAATTCAAATTTGAGGGGTACTAAATATGGAAAATATTCCATTAATTTAAATTTAAAATTATAATGATTTATCCCATAATATATAAGTTTTAAATAACGATATATGCCGTGATTTATCTATATATCTATATACTATTATAGTTGCAAAATATTGTCATTTCGTTAAGGTTGAAAGTTGTAATTCTTTTTTTTCATTTTTTTTAATTTTGTTTAATTTTTTGTTAATACGAGTCACAATATGATTAGTCTATAAATTAATTTTATATTCTTAAAAGAAAATTTCAAATTTGGATTCTTACTTAAATTATGTTACTATAATTGGAATGAGATCAATATTCATTCCTTAAATTTTGCATCCTTTATTAAATTATAAAATAAAATTTCAAATTTACATTCTTCTTCAAAATATATTACTACAACTAGAATGAGATCAATATTCACATGTGTCATAATAATGTATCATAATATTATTGGTCTAAATATAATTTGTTTTAAATACATGTGTTCAAATTATTAATCGCTATTAATAATTTTTTCTTTTTTTGTTTTAAATTTTATAAAAAAAAATTATATCCTTCTAAACTATGAAGACTTGAATAATACTATTTTTTAATATAATTTTTTTTTTTAACAAAAGAACAAAGCATAACTTTTTTTAGCACTTACTAAACATGGTGGATTTTGTTAGATTTTTATTTATTTTTTTTATTTTTAAATTTCAACTGTCAATTAAAGAAATTAAAATAAAGAACAAATATATCTTTGGTTCAAATTGTTAAAAAGTTAGTTTTGCTAAAATAAATTAAAAAGAAACGTTGATTTTTATTTTATTTTTATTAAAAGTGATAGTTCGTTAAATTTTTTTATTTAAAAAAGAAGAAGAAGAAGGTTATAGGTGATAATTTATTGTTCATCTAGAATTATTTTCATATTAAATGAAAATACCATATTTAAATTTTAAATTTCTTACCTTTTTTTATTCGAATACTTTTATTTTGTAAGAAATTTTTTTTTATTCTATTTAATATTTTATTATAATTTTTAAATTAAAAATAATTTCAAAAAAATCATATTTAAATTTTTTATGCCATTATAAAAAGTAAATTTTTTTTAATATCAACTTAGTTGTAGTTTGAGAAGTGCTAAATAAGTATACTTTTTACTTTTTACAAAAATATGTATAGAAAAATTGAGATCTGACATGACCCAAAAAAGATAATTAAGTATATTTTTTTAGTTTTTACGAAAAAATGTATAAAAAAGTAGAGATATGATGTGATCAAAAAAAGATAAAAAAAAATTAAAAAAAAAGTGAGCTAATATGGCACTTCTCAAACAACCCTTTATTTGATGATCCCTTTCTAAAAGGTGTATTTTTTAAATATTTTCAAGGAAAATTCTATTGGAAATCTTAAGTATATTGCTTTTTCTTTTGTTTATTAATATTAAATTTTTAATTAATTTTATTTATTATTTTAAAATATAAATTAGCAAATAATTTATATATTTATATATATAATTTTATTTTGGTTGCTCAGGTTATTATTTTGTATTTTTGCCATGTCCACTCAAATTTAATTTGAACTTTTGAATTTCTGCATAGGTCTTCACTTAATTAAAAACTATATAGTTCAATCTTTAAAAAAAATTAAGCTCGACTCAAGTTACTTGGGTTGAGCCCACCTAAATTTGCAATTCTAGAAAGGGAGGTTGAGAGTCATATGATTAAATTTGTGACAAATTAAAAAATAATAAATAAATTGTGATAAAATTGTGAGACTTAAATTATAAATTTTAATTTTCTTTATTTTCATAATTTGTACACAAAAATTTAACTATTTATATTATTTTGTATAAAAATATATTATTAACTTTTTTACATGTCGTGCGTAACATGGGTTACCACTGGTACAATTATTAAACTAAATACTTGAAGTATGTATTTATTTATTAACAATCATTTGCTTGGACCGTCTAATACCTTACCTTGGATAATTTATTTTGTTCATTTTATAAGTTCATAAATATAAATGAATTTTGAAAAAAAAAATTAGATTATATAAAAAAAAATGTAAATCCTGTAATGTACATCTCAAAAAAGTGATGTACCATATCTAGGGTTGCAAACGAGCCGAGCCGAGCCGAGCTTTAGTGTGTTTGGGCTTGTTTATTAAGATTTTAACGAGCTCGAGCTCGAGCTCGAGCTGAAGAAAAAATTAACGAACCGAGCTCGAGCCGAGTTGGCTTAGGCTCGACTCGAGCTCGAGCCTGTTCACGAACGTTAACGAGCCAAAAAATTTATAAATTCATATTTGCATGTGAGACTAAAGTTACAATTAAAACTTTAATTATACAATTATATATACAATATATATAAACATACTAAAAAAAAGTTCATATTTTACTAAAATAATAATATCTACTACCACTATTATATAAATATACTATCTATAGTTAAGTATTATTTACATTTATATTTTTTAAATATATAAATAGCATATTTCTCTTATTTTTTATACATAATTTTATATTATTTAATATATAAATAATAAATATTAAACGAGCCAGCTAACGAGCCGAGCTTACGAGCCGAGCTTTAGACTGTTTGGGCTTGTTTATTAAAAATTTAACGAGCTCGAGCTCGAGCTCGAACGGCCAAAAAAATTAACGAACCGAGTTCGAACGAGCTCTTACCGAGCCGAGCTCGAGCTTGTTCATGAACGGCTCTGTTCATTTGCAGCCCTAACCATATCACTATAAAAAAATTAAGGTTTTAGAGACTAAAATTTAGGGACAAAATTATTTTTTAAGGACTAAATATTTTTGCTACGAAAAGTGTCATTATTATATTTTAGCCACGAAAATTGGATATTAGTGATGAATTATTATCCTTTTGCAACCAAATTTTTTGTTTCAAAAAATAAACTATTTTGAGACCAAATTATTTTTTCTCTAAAATCTATTTATTAGTGACATTTTTAAAATTTTATCCCTAAAAGCCTTGTTTTTTACTTTTCGAGACGACCTTTTAGCGACTATCCTCATGACGATGAAAATTGGTCCCTAAATACCTTTTGTAACAAAATTTTCATTTTTAGAGACTAAATAATTGATTTCTAAAACTTTTATATGTTAGTGTATGTGTAGTTATGACTTTTGTGATCTTTAACTATAACCAACTGTGTTGTTTTGTTTTGACTCTTTTTTTATCAATAAAAAAATATTTTATTGATGAATACTAAAAAAATAATACATGACTAAATTAATCAAACAAACAAGTAAAAGAATAGTGTAAAAAGCATCAGTTAAACAAATTCATCCTAAGTTAGCACAAACAAAACCAAAAAAAAAAAACCAATTATTTGCGAGTGATGAGAAAAACAAAACCAGAAAAGGAAGTGCTGGTAGAGAGAGAGAGAGAACAGAGGAAAATATCTATTTCATATTTTCATTCATATTACAATCTATATGATTAGGTATGATATTTATACAAAAAAATATCTAACAGAGATCTAACTAATATCTAACTAAAGATCTAACTAATATCTAACTGTATTGAAGTTTGTTACATAAGAATGGATAGGATGTAGCAGCAGGTCTATGGACTTGTGATGCACTTGCAAGAATAGTTGAAAACTTATATTGTATATCTGGAAGCAGAACTATATTGTATATCTGCAGAACTAGTCCCAGCAGCAACCCTGTTAGTAGCCTCAACAGCAACCTTGGTAGACTGAGACTTGGTCTCTGCTGCTGAAGACTTGGCATCTGCTTTGACCTCTGCTGCTGCTGAAGACTTTGCTGCTGCTGAAGACTTGGCCTCTGCTGCGGATGAACCAGTAGAGTTATCAGCCCCCCTCAAGCTGAAGGGTGGAGAACCAACCAAAAGCTTGGACTGTAAGAAGAGAAACCGAGCCACAGGTAATGGTTTGGTAAATATATCAGCAAGTTGATCAGAGGAAGAAACATGACGGATGAGCAACTGCTTGGCTGAAACCTGCTCACGAACAAAATGATAATCGATTTCTATATGCTTGGTCCGAGCATGAAAAACTGGATTAGAGGCCAAGGAGAGAGCAGATAAATTGTCACACCACAACACAGGTACAGAGGAAGGAAAGATATGCATATCACGAAGAAGCATTTGAAGCCAAGACACTTCTGCACTGGATTGAGCCATGGACCTATATTCAGCTTCTGTGGATGATCTAGCCACTGTGGGTTGTTTCTTAGCAGCCCAAGACACCAAATTAGAGCCCAGAAAAATACAAAAACCAGTAGTAGACCTTCGGTCAGTAGGACTGCCAGCCCAGTCAGCATCTGAGAACACATGAATATCAAAAGAACTAGGGGAGAAGGAGAAGCCATGATGTAAAGTGCCTTTGACAAATCTGAGAATCCTTTTGACAACACCAAAATCCTCTTGAGTGGGATTATGCATATGTTGACAGGCTTGGTTAACAGCAAAAGCCAAATCTGGCCTAGTGATGGTTAAGTACTGAAGACCGCCAACAAGACTTCGATAGAGAGAAGGATTAGAGCAAGGAACAGAAGAAGAAGGAGAAGAAGAAGAGGAAGCTTTAACAGAAAGAGGAGAAGAAGCAGGTTTACAGTCAGACATGCCGGCTCTGTGAAGAAGAGTAGAAGCATAATGAGATTGTGATAAAAAAATACCAGTAGAATGAGAAGAGACTGAGATGCCTAAGAAATAAGAGAGAGATCCCAATTCTTTAAGGGAAAAAGCTTTGTGTAACTGGGAAATAAGTGACTGAATATGTGAGGAAGAATTGCCGGTAACAAGAATATCATCAACATAGACTAAGAGATAGGTTAAAGAGGAAGCAGAAGCTTGAACAAAAAGAGAGTGATCGCAATGACTATTGACAAAACCCAAAGTAAGAAGAAAGGAGGAAAAAGTTGAAAACCAAGCTCTGGGTGCTTGCTTTAAACCATAAAGAGCTTTGTTAAGCTTGCAAACATAAGTTGGAAATTGAGAGTCTTCAAATCCTGGAGGTTGAGTCATAAAAACATTCTCTTCAAGCTTACCATGGAGAAAAGCATTAGACACATCAAGCTGTTGGATGGGCCAATTATGATGAAGAGCAATACACAAGAACACCCTGATGGTGGGCTGTTTTGCAACAGGACTAAATGTATCCAAGAAATCAATTCCAGCCTCTTGATTATAACCTTTGGCAACAAGCCTAGATTTGTATCTAGCAATATTGCCATTAGAGTCCTTTTTAATGCGAAAGACCCATTTGCAACCCACTACATGTTGATGAGCTGGAGCAGGAACCAGTGTCCAGGTCTGTTGTTTTTGAAGAGCCTGAAACTCCTCTTGCATAGACTGAAACCAGTGAGGACTGTGAAGAGCAAGTTTATAAGAGGTAGGTTCAGAAGTGAGAAGAGGAGCAGAAAGACAAGTAGCCTTAGATCTAGTAATCATAGGATGAGAATTAAGAGAAGATTGAGGAGGAGGTAAAATAGGAATAGTTAAATGAATACCAGGAGGAGAATGACGAGGAGGAGTAGATAGACTAGTAGACTCCGAAGAGGTAGAAGCAGTAGAGTTATCAGAGGGAGAACTAGCTGAAATTTGAGAAGGGAAATCAGAAGAAGAATAGACAGAAGAAGAACCCCAGAAAAAATTTTTAGTAGCAACCTTGGAAGAAAGAAGAGCTGGAGCAGGAGAAGAAGCAAAAGGAAATGAATGTTCATCAAACACCACATGTCGAGAAATATAGACAGTTCCAGTGAGGGGATCCAAACACCGGTACCCTTTGTAACTAGAATGATAACCAAGAAATACACACTCTTTAGAACGAGGTTGAAGTTTGTGAGAGATATAAGGCCTTAACCAGGGGTAACACTTGCAGCCAAAAACCTTGAGAAAAGCATAATCTGGAGGTATATGAAAGAGAACCTCGAATGGACTCAGATGGCCTAGTTTTGGACTGGTCATTCTATTAACCAAATAAGTTGCAGTAGCAAGAGCCTCAAACCAGTACTTGAGAGGGACAGAAGATTGATCAAGCAAAGCAATAGCTGTTTCTATTAGGTGACGATGCTTTCTCTCAGCCACTCCATTTTGAGAAGGAGTATAAGGACAGCTCATTTGATGAACAATACCAACCTGCTTCAGAAAATTCTGAAATGGACCACTAGTATATTCACCGCCACCATCAGTTCTAAAAACTTGTAAAGAGGTGGAGAACTGTCTTTCAGCATAGGCCTTAAACTCAACAAACTTGGAAAACACCTCACTCTTATAGGATAGAGGATACAACCAAGTAAAGTTACTAAAGTCATCAATAAAGATAACATAGTAAGTATAAGAAGCATTAGTATGAGCAAATGGACCCCAAACATCAGAGTGAATTAAAGCAAGAGGTGCAGTGGTTTTATTATTTGTCAAAACAAAAGGAAGTCTATGACTTTTTGACACACAACACTGATGACAAGAAGAATTACACTCTTTATGAGAGAATGAAAAACCACATTTATTTACAATATTATGGAAAACAGCAGTAGATGGATGCCCTAGTCTCTTATGCCAAAGATGAGCAAGAGAGCTAGTTCCAGAGAAGGCTTTAGGAAATGTAGAAACAGATGGTTGTAACTGATACAATCCATTGTGATGATGACCTCTACAAAGGACCTTGTTGCTGAGTTTGTCCTGGACAACAAAGGACTTATCATCAAATGTGACAGTGCAGTTATTATCAGAAGTAAGCTGATGCACAGACAACAGATTAGAAGAAATTTGAGGAACATGAAGCATATTATTAAGCTGAAAAGTAAAATTAGGTGTGGGCAAGATACCAGTGCCAGAGTTGTGGATAGGAAGAGTGTTTCCATCTCCAATCAATACTTGATCCTGACCTTGATAAGGTTGATATAGATGCAGATTATTCAAATCATTAGTGAGATGAGAGGTAGATCCAGAATCAACATACCAAGGAGTAGAGAAAGTAGAAGGCATAGAGGAAACAGCAGATTGAGCAGAAAAAGCTCTAGGTGTTGTAGAAGAAGGTCCCATAGTATATGATGGAAATACTGGTTGGAAATTAGTATTCATTCTATGTCTGCATTCCAAAGCTGAGTGATTATTTTTGCCACAAATTTGACAAACCAAACCATAGCTCTGTGGTCTTCCATGACCTCTTCTACCTCCTCTGTAACTAGTATATCTGCCTCCTCTAGTCTGGAAATGTTGACCACGACCACTTCTATTATATGAATAATTTCGAGCAGAGTTGATATTACCATAGACACTTTGTGATGATCCATCAGAAGAAGTGGATGAACTGTTTTGAGAACCTGTAGTAGTAGCATTAAATGCTACTGTGAGATTTGAAGAAGCTTCTTGCTTATGACTTTGTTCAACATGAATTGCTTCTGAGCAGAGCAAAGCACACAACTCATCCATAGTTAGAACCTCTGATTTTGCACGTATAGTTGTTTTGAATGCATTATACTCGTCAGGTAATCCATTAAGAACAAGAAGAATAAGATCTTCATCACAAATAGGAGATGAGGCTAGGGCTAGTTGTTCAACAAGATCCTTGAATTCTTGAAGATAGTCTTCCATTGATCTTGTTTTCTTGGACACAGTACTCAATCTATTTTTTAGCTGATGTATATGAGAACGTGAAAGAGATGTAAATTTCTTTTCGAGTGCAAACCACAAATCCTTACAGTGCTTCAGATGAAGGACGGAAGAGAAAATCGAAGGTGTGAGTGTGGCTGTTATACAGCTAAGAAGACATGAATCTGTAAGCTTCCATTTCAGAAATTCAGGATTAGCAACCGTCTGATTTTGTGCATTCAAGATTGTAGCAGATGGACATGCGGATGATCCATCAAGAAATCCAAAAAGCTCAGTAGCTTCAAAGAAATTCTGTATTTGTGTTCGCCAGATAGAATAATTTCCAGATTCAAGCTTCACTGTGATCAATGAAGTTAGATTTGCAACCAGTAGAAGAACATTGGAAGGTAAGGAAGCCTTCTCAGATTGGATCGTCATTGTTGCTCGTGAGAGCTCAGACTTGACGCTCTGATACCATGATGAGAAAAACAAAACCAGAAAAGGAAGTGCTGGTAGAGAGAGAGAGAGAACAGAGGAAAATATCTATTTCATATTTTCATTCATATTACAATCTATATGATTAGGTATGATATTTATACAAAAAAATATCTAACAGAGATCTAACTAATATCTAACTAAAGATCTAACTAATATCTAACTGTATTGAAGTTTGTTACATAAGAATGGATAGGATGTAGCAGCAGGTCTATGGACTTGTGATGCACTTGCAAGAATAGTTGAAAACTTATATTGTATATCTGGAAGCAGAACTATATTGTATATCTGCAGAACTAGTCCCAGCAGCAACCCTGTTAGTAGCCTCAACAGCAACCTTGGTAGACTGAGACTTGGTCTCTGCTGCTGAAGACTTGGCATCTGCTTTGACCTCTGCTGCTGCTGAAGACTTTGCTGCTGCTGAAGACTTGGCCTCTGCTGCGGATGAACCAGTAGAGTTATCAGCGAGCACAATCCAAAAGTAAAAATTGGTTGGAGAGGGTGCAACCAAAAATCACAAAAAACCAACCAAAAAAAAAAAAAAAAAAAGGTGCTCAATAAAACCAGCTGTAGCACCACACCTATATACTCCAAATGCACCAACCCCGGCAAAACAATTCCTTCCCGAATCTGAGCATGCAAAACAGAGACTTAAATGGAAGTCACCAATTCCATATCCTCAACCACTTTTTCAAAATCTAGAAGCCGAAAAGAAAAAAGATACCAGCGGCAGCAGTTGAATATCCCCAACAATTCCAAATCATCCCTTTAATCCCTTATGACTTGCGTATGATTCATTATGGTGTTGGTCATGAATTAGTTATGACGTATTATAATTATTATTTTAATTATAATTGAAGAGATCTTTGATTATACTTAAATAGTATTTGGTTATGACCCATTTTACTATTGGTTATAACTTATTCTAATTTTGGTTATTATTTTAGTTATGACAGAAGAAGTTTTTAATAATGTCTCAAATGGTATTTGGTTATAACCATTTAGTTTATTTTAATTTTGACTAAAAGTAATTCAATAACATTTGTAATATTAACATCACAAATTGACATAACTTACATATAATATACTGTCTAAACAATTATATATATATGTGTGTGTGTATTATTGAAAGACCATTTCAAAAATAGTAACTACGCTACATGATTCCATGATATTTCTCTTTAAATCAATCAATTTTTTTTTAATAAAAATCCATACCCACAGATGCCTTGCAACTTGAATTAGGGCCTTTGGTGGGCCATGAAAATGGACTGAAGGATTCAGTCCACACGAGGCAAGGAAGAAAAAAAGAATTGAAATTTGGGGAATATGACTTGAGCTAGATAATCAAGCAGTGGGGTCATCTCATGTTGGAGACAACCAAGAAAATATTTTCACTGCAATTGTGGTATAATACGGAAAAGTACTAATTAGGAAAAACACCCAAAAAAAATAAAAATAAAATAACTTTTTTTAAAAAGATTGCCATGAAAGAAGGAAAAAAAAAAAAAAAAAGTGTAACATTTCAGCTCCTATGAATTATTGTTTTTATTGTAAGGACAAATTTTATTAATGGTTCCCACAGTGACCTAATTTCAATTTGAATCTTGTCGTTTCAAGCATAACAAATTTTCACTGCAATTGTGGAATTCTAGTGTGATGGCTCTTAATTTATAGAACATGGATACATATTCCTTATATATATATATATATGTATACACTAGTGGTAACCCGTGCTATGCACAGGATTTTATAAATTAAAAAAAAAATTATTATAATTATTTTGAAGTAATTTAATATTTTATCTTGTGATATATATAAAATTTATAAGTTAACTTTTATGTTTATAACTTTTTAAATTATTAGTTTAAAAAAATTAATATATATATATCTATTTAGTGCAATTTTGATAATTTGTATTAAAAAAAAGTTAAACTTGATTAAATGAGTTATGACATTCTTGTTCTTGTTATGAAAATATATAGATTTAAAAGTTATAATTAAGACAAATATACAATTTTATTATTAAATGTGAAGTGAAGTGATATTTAACAATAATTAATATGATGTTTTTATTATTAATCCAATAATTTAAGTTATATTTCTTTTGATTTCAATTTCATAATTAAAAATGCAATATGAATATAATACACACGATTTCTAGTCTTTAAAATAAGAAGGTTTCACAATATTTTCAAACTTTCATCATTTTCTTTTAATTTTTTTTATCTAATTTGATTTTAAATTTGATAAAAAATTTGTTTGATATGTGAAGAATTGAAAGAACCTTTTTATTATATTTTTCAGAGATACATCAATATTGATTTACAATGCTTATTTATAGACTGATATGTAAGTTCTAAGTTGTTACAACTGAGTGATAGTGACCACTGTATGACAGATGCTTCGGTAATCTTCTTGCAGCTGATATAACAGAATCAGTTGCTGGTGTAGCTGATATAACAGAATCAGTTGCAGCATTGGTTGAAACAGAATTAGTTGAAGCAGTTGAACTGCTATTCTGCTTCAGCTCAGGATCTTCAATGCTATTCTGCTTCAGCTCATGATCTTCAATATTCTTCGGCAAGCTGATGGGGCGATCAAGAACCATGAGCTTGGATTTGAGATATTGAAACCGAGAGACACTTAAAGGTTTAGTAAACAGATCAGCAAGCTGATCAATCGTTGGAATATATTGCAACTGAAACTGTTTATTCAGAACCTTATCTCGGACGAAATGACAATCGATTTCGATATGCTTTGAACGTGTGTGGAAGACAGGATTGGAAGCGAGAGCTATTGCAGAGAGGCTATCACACCAGAGAATGGGGGTAGTAGGAGAAGTAATACCCATTTCAGTAAGCAGCATGGAAATCCAACTTAACTCAGCAGCAGTATTGGCTAAAGCTCGATATTCAGCCTCAGTGGATGAGCGCGATACTGTGGCCTGCTTTTTGGCAGACCAAGAAACCAAATTTAGCATGAAGAATTGAAAGAACCTTTTTATTATATTTTTCAGAGATACATCAATATTGATTTACAATGCTTATTTATAGAGTGATATGTAAGTTCTAAGTTGTTACAACTGAGTGATAGTGACCACTGTATGACAAATGCTTCGGGAATCTTCTTGTAGCTGATATAACAGAATCAGTTGCAGCATTGGTTGAAACAGAATTAGTTGAAGCAGTTGAACTGCTATTCTGCTTCAGCTCAGGATCTTCAATGCTATTCTGCTTCAGCTCATGATCTTCAATAAATTATTTTAACTTTTTCATTAAATTTTTATCAATTTTTAAAAGAACTTTCATTCTAATCCCAAATTTTTTTTCTTTTCACCAATTTTGATGGAAAAAACAATATAATTTTTAACGTTTCATCTTTTTAAATTTTTATCAAATTATAATTTGATAAAAAAAAAATATTAAGGGTTGAAGATTCTTTTAATTGGAATTATAGTGAAACAACATCTTGAAATAGTCAAAGTTTGAGTATGTGGTTGGTTGAAATGTATAATTTAATTAATTCTCTTCTCATATTTGTATAAAAATTGACACTATATATGACTATATCATTATAGGTCAGATTATGAAAAAAAATTTGAGGTGTCAAACATTTCCCATTTATAAATATCCTACATATTAAAAAAAGAAAAAGAAAAAAATATGTAACTTTTGGATATGTGTTTATCAGTTTTGTTTTATAGACATAAACAATTTATGTTTCAATTTAAAAAATTAAAATTTTTTTAAAAAAATAGATTGGGGTTTTTTTTTAGAGAAAAGAAGTCGTTTAACTCTTCTATATAATATTTAACATAGACTATTTAATCACATAAAAAAATAGAAATTATATTTAGATATTATCCCCATATATTATACTATTATATACAACTATAACTGTAATAAATTAACTATAATATATATGAAAAGTTATATTAAAATTTCATTTTCAATTAATTGAATTATAATTAACAAACTAACAAATAACAGTAATGGTATAATGGGATAGAAAGACGATAAAAATAAAGAACACAATGATATTTAAAAGTTTTAAATTTACCTAATTATACAAAAATCTAATGCTATAGTAAAATCTTGAATTTTCAATAAATTTTCACATTTTCTATAAAATAAAATGACAATAAAAAATAAAAAATTTGATACCCATTTTTTTTTATTTCAATTTTATGGTATTCATTGAAGAAAATAAAATCCGATCAAAATCTTTGACACAAAACAGACATAGATACTTCGATTGCAACCATAATTACTAATAATTCTTATCCACCATACAAACCTGTAAACAAACACATAAACATTACTAAAACCAAAACCAACAGTAGAGAAGGAGAATCACACAGGGAAAAAATAAATTAAAAAAATAAATAAATTTATGAAATGGTAAGATATTACCCCCAACAACTTGGACCTCGCCCCACCTAATCCGTCAGCTCCTCCACCAGTGTCCACGAAGTTTAGGAGTTGGGATGACTAATCAGATTATTCTTTAAATAAGATTTGAAAATTGATTAATTTGTCTCATTAAAATTTTGATAGATATACATCAGAAAAATAGATAATTATATTACTAAATAATAATTTAAATTTAGATATTGTCATATTTTTTTGAGATCCATATCTAAATTCTTATCTTTTTTATTTTTGTGTGGTTTCTATGTTGTTTTGTTTTTTTTTTCTTTTCAATTTATTTAAGATGGAGTTGTGAGTTTCTATTTTTTAAAATTTCATTTATCTGTGGTTTCTATTTGTTTTTAATTATTATTATTTAGGTAAGTCATGATGTAGGTTAGATATGTGATAGACATTTGAATTTTATTGATTTAAAGTATGATGGTGGGAATTAGATTTGTTTAGATAAACTTTAAAAAAATTTAAAATTTAAAATTGGATATTAAGATCCAAAAGAAAGATTTTAACTGAATAAATAAAAATTAAATTTATTAATTTTATTTGTTTTTATATTTGATTTTTAGTTTTTTTTTTAGTTTTTTTTTTTTTTTTATGTTATAATATAATATATAAGATATAGATAGATAGATGTGTACAACTTTCATGAAAAATATTATCTGATTTTTTGGGGAAAAGAGAATGAAGGCAAGTTTTAATATTTTTTTTGGGAATCAGCGAGAGAAATTAAGATGAAGAGAATATGAAATATTTTTTTTATCTTTCCATTTAAAATTCCTAAATTAAAGGATAATTAGTCAATAGCTTTTTTTTAATCTATTTATAAATTGAAAATTCAATAATTTTATAAAATTGATTAATTTGTCCCATTAAGTGATTTAAAATTTTGATAGATATACATAAAAAAAAAATAGATCATTATATTACTAAATCATAATTCAACTTAAGATATTGTTATATCTTTTTGAGATCCATATCTAAATTTTTATCTTCTTTATTTTGGTGTGATTTCTATTTTATTTTTATTTTTTTACAATTTATTTTGGATGGAGTTTAGGATTTCTATATTTTTTAATTTAATTTATCTGTGGTTTCTATTTGTTTTTAATTATTATTATTATTATTTAGGTAAATTATGATGCGAGTTAAATATGTAATAGGTATGTGAGTTTTATTGATTTCAAATATAATGGTGAGAGATATTTTCAAACAGATTTGTTTAGATAGACATTATAGATTTTTAAAATTCAAAATTAGATATTGAGAGGTAAAAGAAATATTTTAACTAAATAAATAAAAATCAAATTTATTAATTTTATCTGTTCGTATATCTAATTTTTTTATTTTATTTATGTTATAATATAATATATACGATGTAGATGGGATACCCACAACTTTCATGAAAAATATTATCTGATTTTTTTGAGGAGAGAAAATGAATGCAAGATTTAATATTTTTTTTTTAAAATTGGTGAGAGAGATTATGATGGAGGGATTATGAAATATTTTTGTTATCTTCGCTTTTTCCTTATATAATATTGATATAGATAGATATAGATATAGATATTTATATTTTTTGGATATTTTTTTAATGTACTATTTTTTTTTAACAATCTCATCACTAACCATAGTGTATGGGAGAAGTTGAAAATGATGCTGCAATAACAATGAGAGAAGTCAAAAAGGTTTGTGGGTTGGGAGAAGTTAATAAATGTTGAAGTTATTTATTTATTTTTAAATCAAAACATTAGAAAATTAAGATTGAGATATTAGAGCTCCCATAAGACTTGTGGGTTAGAAATCTCCTTTTTTAATATATAAATTTTTTTTTTGTTAACAATCTCATCACTAATAATGGTATATGAGAGAAGTTAAAAAGGATGCTGCAATAATAATAAGAGAAGTCAAAAAGGTTTGTGGGTTGGGAGAAATTAATAAATACTGAAGTTATTTTTTTTTAAATTAAAAATTAAAAAATTAAGATTGAGATATTGAAACTCTCACAAGACTTGTAGGTTAGAAATCCCCATTTTCTTATATAATATACTAGCCTATCACCCGTGCTATGCACGGGATAATTATAGATATTTATATTTGTTTTAGATTTTTTTTAATATATAAATTATGTTTTTAAGATTTTTTATAAAAATAATTTAACAATCTTATTACTAACCATAGTGTATGGGAGAAGTTGAAAAGGGTACTGCAGTAACTATAACACAGATTGTATCTATAATTATTTGTATAAGGGGATTTTAAATGCTGATCAGGGGATTGTATCAATAAACGCAGGTATGTGGAAAAACATGTGGATTGAAAAAAATGAATAAATGCTGATCAGGAGATTTTGATCAAATCAATAAATACTGAATTTTTTTTTTTAATAAAAAATTTAGAAAATTCAGATTGAGATATTGAAGCTTCCACAAGCTTTGGGGGTTAAAAACCCCATTTTGCTTAATATATAGTATAGATAGTAGATCACCCGTGCTATGCACGAATTGTGTTTACAATTATCTATATATGTGAATTTTGATTTTAAATGTCTTTTTTTTTTTTTTTTTTTTTAAATGTCTTCTTTTTTTCCTTTTTTATATTATATTAAAGTTTAATATTTTGATAATAATCATATGTGTTAGACTTTTCAAGGATTTAAATGTGTTTTTTTTTTTTTTTTTTGTTATATTATATCAAAGTTTAGTATTTTGATAATAATCATATATGTTGGACTTTTCAAGATTTTTTTTTTATACTTGTTCTTAATGCATTAAAGTGTTATTATGAGGGATAATAATCATATGTGTTGAGACTTTTCGAGGAATTTATATGTGTTGAATTTCAAAGCATTTTTTTTATGTTTGTTCTTAATGCATTAAAGTGTTATTATTAGGGTAAGACTTGGGGGTTGGGAAAAGTTAATAAATGCTCAGGTTTTTTTTTTTAAATCAAAAAACTAACATATCACCCGTGCTATGTACGGATTGTATTTACAATTATTTATATATGTGAATTGTGATTTTTTAAATATTTTTTTTTAAAAATGTCTTCTTTTTTTCCTTTTTTATATTATATTAAAGTTTAATATTTTAAATAATAATCATATGTGTTGGATTTTTCAAGGAATTAAATGTCTTTTTTTTTAATTATATTATATTAAAGTTTAATATTTTGATAATAATCATATGTGTTGGACTTTTCAATAATTTTTTTTATGCTTGTTCTTAATGCATTAAAGTGTTATTATGAGGGATAATAATCATATGTGTTGGGACTTTTCAAGGAATTCATATGTGTTGGATTTCAAAGAATTTTTTTTATGATTGTTCTTAATGCATTAAAGTGTTATTATGAGGGTAAGACTTGGGAGTTGAGAGAAGTTAATAAATGCTAAGATTTTTTTTTTTTAAATCAAGAAATTTAGATTGGGAGATTGGAGCTCCCACAAGGCTTGGGGTTAAAAACCCCATTTTGTTTAATATATAGTATAGATTAGGAAATTTAGATTGGGAGATTGGAGCTCCCACAAGGCTTGGGGTTAAAAACCCCATTTTACTTAATATATAGTATAGATATTAGATTGATACATATTTCTTATATGTAATTGTAATTTCTAGTTGCATTTGGAATTTTAGGCCTCGTTTGGGAGCAGACTTTTTAAATAATTTTTTGACTTTTTAACTAAAATGTGATGTAAAAAAAATTAGTATATTTGAAATGACTTTTTGACTTTTTACGAAAAGATGTGCAAAAAGTAGAGAGAAAATGAAATCTTTGACTTTTTGGTATGAATTGTTAACTTTTTAATTTTTTCTAATCGTTTGGGAACAGGCTATTTTAGTAACTTTTTGACTTTTTATGAAAAGATGTGCAGAAAAGTAGAGAGGTGATGTGACAACTTTTAGTAACTTTTTGACTTTTTGGCTAAAATAGCCACTCCTTAAACGTAGTAACTTTTTAAATTTTTAGCTAAAAAGGACACTTGCCAAACGAGCCCTTAGGATCTTGCTGTATTTCAACATTTCATAGTTTGTCCAGAGGATACAATAAGTTTTCTTAATTCAGATTGTGTGATAGAGAGAGGTGGTTAGAGATAAGAATAAAGCAAATTGAGGCAAAATGACAAAAAAATGTGACAAATTGAGGAAGGTCACAGGAATTTTCTCTCAGCTAAACAGTCATCTTTACAGAGAACAAAGGGGACTCTATAAGTAAGAGGGAACCCCTTATAGCCAAGGCATGCAATATCTCAACACTTTAGATATATCAACTATCGAGAACTCTCTAAGAAGTAGCGAACTTGATCATCGAAGTGATTACTAGATGGCATCCCTGATCGGACTCTGGTGTTTTTTATATTATGCAGGTTGAGTTGGTAAAAAATCTTTCATAAGCTTTCGTAAAATATCTTTCATAATCTTTCATAAGCTTTCATAAGCTAAATAGTTATTGGTTCATAGCTAATACGACTGTTCACCGTCTTTCTCTCTTATAGGATGGAGTAGGAAGGGAAATTGGGGTTTAAGATTGTCATGACACAGCAATAAGGTTACACCATTTTGAAAATTTAGAGACAAAATTATTTTTTAAAAATAAAATATATTAATTATTAAAAGTATCATTATTATATTTTTAGCGATAAAATTAGATATCTAGTAATGAATTATTATCTTTTTGGATCTAAATTTTTTTTCAAAAAATAATCTCCTCCGCACAAATTTTTTTTGTCCCTAATAGTGCATTTAGATATTTTCAAATTTTATCATCAAAAGTCTAGTTTTTGGACTTTTCAAAACAACACTTTGGTGATGACTCTCATGACAATAAGAATTAGTTTTACTGTTTTTTGCACAAAATTTTTACTTCTAGGAATACAAAAAGTTTAATTCTTAAATCATTTATATATATATATGTGTTATAGTGTTAAATAATAAAAGGAAAATGAGTGAGAGAGCACTAATTAGTGCCATCACTAATAATGTGTTGTTGTGTCTGTTTATTTTTTTAAAAAAAAAAAGAAAAAGAAGTGAATGCCACATCATTAGTGGTTGCTTTAAAGCACCACTTTTAGTGGTCTCTATCATTGCTGATAATAAAATAGAGTATAAAATAGAAAAGAATTCCAATAGTATTATTGGAATTCTAGGTAGCTGGCATGAAAATGTTTAAATTGGTATTATAATATTATTAGACCTATTCTTCCCCCCCCCCCCGGGGCAAAAAAAGGAAAAAAAAAAAAGAGAGTACTTTTGGTGAGTCACAATTCCGATTTACTGATATATAAAGAACAATAAAAACAAAACAATACAATACAAGATCAATATTTCATTTCCTTTCATCTTAATACAAGTTTATGATAAAATCTATAAGCCAACACAAACTATATGACAATTACATTACGTACTGGAAATCACCATCTTTTTTTTTTATTTGGTACAACTGACAACATTCATGAGGCCATCCACCTGGATAATAATAATTAAACTAGTGTCACAGGCCAGCAGTGTATGGTACTCCGGAGGCCGGAATCCAAGCATCTCCACCCAAGAAATTTCCAACTGTAAATTTCCCGGCTTCTGTGGCACTTGTTATAACGTGGTACCCCGGCCACTTGACCCTACCACCAGTACTTGCACCTGCACCTGTATTCATGTACTCGCCATAATACAGTGTACTCAAAGCAAAATTTCCACTCCATGGAGCCCAACCGGCCGGGTTAATCAAACTGTCTAGAGTACACTTCATGAACACTGTCCTCGAGTACTGTTTCCATGGTCGCCCTAGATATGTCTTAAATGAGCCCTGTACTGGTTTCAAGTCTGAGGATGCGGTGACAACAGAGTTATGGAACACAATCCCTGTGTTTTGGTTAGGATCGGTTCTTGCCTGAGCAGTGACGGTGTTTTGTTGATTGCTCATGGGTTTTCTCACATATATGTTGCAGCTCTGAAAAACAACAACCGCATCACCGAATATGAAGTCAACAGTTCCATATATGTCGCAGTTGCGAAAAAATTGTCGTTGGGCGTAGGCGTATAAGGTGTCTTGGTAGCCTTTGAAGCTACAGCTATAGAAGACTGAGAGATCAGAGCCAGAGCGAAGTGCGACTGCTTGGTGTTTTTGAGGTCCGGCTGTGTTTTCAAATGTCATGTCACGAGCAATGAATCCACCCCCGGTAACAGCTAAAAGACAATTAAATATCAAACGATTAATTTTTCGTAATAAAATTGACTTATATTAATTACTGGCCAATTAAAAGCAAATTTCTTTCTTTGTCGTTGACATATTATAATATAATTATATGTTGATTATTGACTAATAATAATGTTGGTTTATGATTTGATTAGACAAATAGTTGGTTTAATTTTAGCTGCTTTGTGGCCTACCTCATTAATTGAGGCCAGGATAACAAATATGAATATAAATACAAATTGTGTTTACTAATGGCACAAGTAATGGTTTCAGTCTTGTCTTAATCTCTCAACAGTTTAATGTAATACCAAGAGTTATAATGTCATCAAGGTTTTAAAGATTGGCCAATAGGGAGGTTTGGGCCTAAACCTGTTTGGATTTTTGGCCTTCTGATACTGATACCATCGCTACAAAAATAAAAATAAAATTTATTGCGTATCAATTTTTTTTCAATACAAACAATTCGATTGCTATGATTTTTAAAAATTAAACAATCGTGTCACTTGGTTCCCAATCCTAATCATTCAATATTTATGATTCTATTACATCACGAGTAATATTAATTTGTCTTCTAATACTACTATTTAAAACGTTGTAAGATTTTAAAAATCAACCGTTACATATTGTATTGGTTGGTATCGATATTTTAGACTTTCAATATCTATATTATTTAATATATCGATGAAAATCGTTCAATATTGACCAATATATGACCCTATCATTGATATCGATAGGTATGCCAATAGCATTATTTAAAACCATAGTTGTGTGTGATGGAGAGGAAGTTTATCTAATTAAAGTTTGAGAATTAAATTAATAGCTTTTTCTACTTGACTTTATTTTATTTTTGTTATTTGTGAAAAAAAGGTTTTACAAAGCTTACCAACAGTTGCAGAGCGAAAAGTTGTGGAACCAGCTTGGGCATTATTATTTCCAGTAACAATGGTGGCACCAATTCCATCGCCAATAAACATCAAATTCTTCATGGATCTCTTAATCACAACATTCTCATTATAAACACCGGCTTTTATGTATATGACGAATCTGCTCGTCCCACCGTTTGAAGCCGCCACGGCCTCAGAGATGGTCTTGTAATTGCCAGAACCATCTTGAGCCACCACAATGTCGGCACTTGGCGATGATGACTGAAGCAGTTTCCTGTCAGCTGATGATACCCATTCTGGGAATCCGTCAGCCAACAGGCGTCTGTTTCGTGTCATCTTAGCAAAATTAGATGAAATTGATGATGTTGCCTTGTTTAGTGCTAGTGAATTGCCAAGCAACTTTGACAAGTCACTCAACATGTTAACAGGGAAGGACTCTAAATGAGAAGATAGGTTGAGATCAATGAAACCATTCTTGCATGTTTGTTGGTTGGTGATCGCAGCGCTCAACCATGTTTGAGCACTGGTTTGGTCTTTGGAGTTGATGGAGCGGTTAAGCTGGTAAACCGTGTCATCATAGAGCTCCAAACAATCAGCCCAAGCCAACTTCGCTCGCTTGTCAAATGAACTCACGTCCATGGACGAGACGAGATTGTAGGCTTGTTGAGCTTGGTTTAGAGTGACTCTAATGGCAGATTTACGCAAATCAAACTGGGTTTCATCTGGGGTTCCTAGAGGTTTGGTGCCAATTAGAGAATTGCATAGTTCAGGGTAGGGGGCTTGGCTACATGGTGACATGGTTGTGGACCCATGTACTAACCCAAATGGCGATGAGACAACATGAACACTCAATAAAGCTAACACAAGAACAAGTTCGGTATCCATGTATGACCCAAAACAAGTTTATAAACACTTTTTAAATCTCTTCTCTAAGATTTCAGTGATCCACTTATGAGAAAGCATGCTCCTTTTATAGGCAAAATCATTCATTGTTCCGGATCACCGCGTCCTTTTTTTGTATCAGCAATATTAATCATTATTTGATATGATATCTCACTCATTTGAAAGTGAAAAGACATAATTTTAGGTCCCAATAGTCATAAATTGACAATTAAAAATAAACAAAATAAAAAATTACGTGATCATCCAGTCCAAATCCATGGAATAATTTTTCATTTTATAAGCATAAATTGGCTATTATGTGTGCTTTCAACTGTAGCAGCGGTACTACTAGACATTTCAGCGCATTTGAAAATGCCATGGGCCATGCAAATGACGCTTACGTTATAAAAGAATCTGACAGTACGAAATAATATAAATATAAAACAGAAAATATATTTAAATATATATATATACGGTATGATTGAAATTTCTCTTTAAGTATGACTTACACTAAACTTAGAATTTCAATCACGAAATATTTCTCTGTACTCTAATTCTATATATTTAACATTTGTGTAAAAACAAAAAATTTGGGAGTATAATAAGTGTAGTTTATGAATGACTATGTAGTTATTAGCAATGTTAAAAACTTAGAAAGAAAAAAAAAATCTTAGCAAATAATCAAAATTTCAAATCTATGGTCAAGATTCCCTCAAGAATTAATCTCAAAATAACTACTTTAAATATAAAAAGGATTTACATACAAGTCCTAATTTATGAACTTATACTCCATTAAGTCTTAACTAAGATTTTTTGTACCTTCAAGGCTTATTCAATTTTCAATAGTCGAAATTACCCTTCAAATAATGATTATTCATTATTTATGATTATCTATAAAAAAAAACATAATAATTTGACATTTATTTTGATTTTCAAAACTTTAAAATATCAACTTTCAAATTAAAAAAGCTTTAAAAAAAAATTATGCGTAAAAAACAAAAAACTAAGGTTTTTTTTAAAAAAAAAAAAATTGAAAAAACTAAATAAATTTTTTGTGCAAAATTGAAAATTTTATGTTTACAAAGGATTATAATGAAGGAACACTGATGTCCTAAAAAAAAAAAAACACTTCAAAAATGAAAAAAACTGATAATGTTCTTAATTTTAAAATTAGAAAAAATTGATAATGTTTTCGATTTTATTGGATAGTTAAATCAAACTAATAAGTAGAAGGGCAAAAATATTTAATCTCATGCTCCGATTTTTTTCATCAGTTAGTGAAATAATTATCTGGAACACTACTATACAAAATTGATAATATTTTTAATTTTAAAAATTTAAAAAAAATTGATTATATTCTCAATTTTACTAAATAAGATTTATTGGTTTAAAAAATCTTAGCTAGGATCTAAACTTCCATAATATTTGTAAATAAAATTTTTGAATAATTAACTCAAATATAGATTATTGATCTATCATTCTGAGGCCAAGTTTGGCAACTCTAAAATAATCCATCTTTTTATCTTTTTTTCATCACATCACCTCTCTATTTTTCTGCACATCTTTTCGTAAAAGACAAAAAATACACTTATTTAAGTCATCCCAAACAACCCCTAAATACCAAAGACTTGGTTGTTTGTTTAGATGAAGCGGCTAAAATACGCCAGTGGTTTTGGAAGTCAATGTCTGGGTTGTTTGTAACTTCTTTCCATTAGACGTTTACGTGTATGGCTACGATTTTAATTTAAGATAAACCAATAAATATATTGCATGATCGAAGACTGACAACCCATAAGTCTATGTGGCATATAATTAGACGTCCACAATTTGACAGAACAATGGAATGGACGCTGCTGCTTTTGTTTAAAGTCTTGAAAAAGTCTTTTTAACTCATTAGAAAATTATCTAGAAATTTTTAATTTATAGTAAATTTAGAGTTGTTATTGTGAGCTACTTCATCAAAAATTTTGACCTTTGATTATGTATTACGGGTATACGTGTATTTCTAGGTTTCCTTTTTTTGGGTTCTTGGAATTGTTATTAAGGGATTTGGATCTTTTATATTAGTTTTAAGTAATGTGAGGTATATTAAATTTTTTATTAAATAAATAATCAAATATCTCATATGGGTATAAGGTCCATCTTTTTATGAACCGCATATCCATGTATGACATTTAGTCATTCATTTAATAAACAATTTAAGACATTATGGGTTCGTTTGGTTTGTGTTTCTGAAAAAAATTTCAGAAATTTTCTCTACAAATAAGTTTTCAAAAGTAATCAAACCAAACAAATTTTTCAAAAAAAATTTCTCAAAACACACAAACCAAACAAGTTTTCCAAACAAATCTCTCTCACACACACATCAAATCAATCACTTTTTCCAAAACTCTCTCTCAAAACAATTTTCCCAAACAAATTTCCCAAAAAACCAAACCAAACATGTTTTCGTACTTTTTATCTCTAAAACACATCTCTCAAACACAAACCAAACATAACATTTTTTATTATTTTTTTCATCCAATTAGTCATTATCAGTCACCAGATCTATACTATATATTAAGTAAATGGGGTTTTTAACCCCAAATTTTGTGGGAGTTCCAATCTCTCAATCTAAATTTTTTGATTTTTTGATTTAAAAAAAATCAAATCTTAGCATTTATTAACTTCTCCCAACTCCCAAGTCTTACCCTCATAATAACACTTTAATGCATTAAAAACAAGTATAAAAAAAATTCTTTGAAATCTAACACATGAATTCCTTAAAAAGTCTCAACATATATGATTATTATCCCTCATAATAACACTTTAATACATTAAGAACAGTATAAAAAAAAAATTTCTTGAAAAGTCCAGCACATATGATTATTATCAAAATATTAAACTTTAAAATAATATAATAAAAAAAAAGATATTTAATTCCTTAAAAAGTCCAACATATATGATTATTATCAAAATATTAAATTTTAATATAATATACAAAAGGAAAAAAAGAAGACATTTAAAAAATATATATATTTAAAAATCACAATTCACATATATAGATAATTATAAATACAATCCGTGCATAGCACGGGTGATATACTTGTAATTAGCTTAATGAAAAAAGTGTGGAAGATGATCCCCTTTCGTTGACAATTATTATGGAACAAAAAGAAACTACAGAGCGTTGCCTATTATTTAATTTTAAATGTTTGTAAAGTTATGTTATTCAAATTTAATATTAGTGCAAAACTTTTATATAAAATGGTGTAATTAATTTCGATCTAAAAATAATTATTGAAAAATATGAAAATGCCTGAGTTATTGATTTGTGATTATATATTAATTTTAAACAGTAAATAACAATCTCAATTAAACAATTAAAAACGAATCAACACAATGATTTAACGTGAAAAAATCACAATTGGAGATAAAAAAATCACGAGCCAAAGTCACAAATCAATTTACCAAGAAGAAAAAAAAGGAATTATATAAGTGTATTATCAATTTCCTAGGGAATCCACGTCCAAATTAAACCGACCCCAATATGTCTTGTTCACCACTGTTTTCACATCGAAATTGTCTTGCCCAACGTTGAATTCACAACGTTAATGTCAAATCCACGATGATGAGCCACTTCGGAATTCACCAAAGCTTTAAGTCCAAGTTTCTCGAAATTCACCGAAGAACAATTCTCTCTTTTGTGAATAAAAGAAAATAAATAAACCCCTTAATGATATTGATATAAAATTTATGAATCCATTGATCACTCTTAAATCATCAAGGAAACACTTATAAAGCATCATTAAATATAAAATACTTTATTTTTTCTTCCTCTTTGAAAAACTGGACTGTTCAAACTTTAAAACAAGCAAACATTGCACTTTATTATAATACGGATCGCGAAGATCGCTCGAGCGCATATTTCACCGCTCGAGTAATGTGACTAAAGGCGGTGTAAAACATATAGACTGACCGCTCGAGCTCAACTTTCACCGCTCGAGCGGTGAAACTTTCTTATCAAAAGTTCAGAAGATCTGCAAAAGTACTGAATGATCATTTTCTTTGTTCGAGCACACAAATGACTGTTCGAGCGGTCAAACAATTTCGACTGAATTTTTGCTTTTTGTTTCAGGAGCACTGCCCCTCAACCCCGCCTAGGTGCTACCCCGAACTCGCCATGGGGTGCTGCCCACTAGACCCCTACGAGCTGACCCCGTACAACAAAGTGGCAAACATAACAAGATTAAGATCAGAAACTCCTCTGCACAGGTACAATTTGGATTAGATCCGCATCTAAACACTCACATCCTTACTGAAATATAAGAGCAAACAAAATTACAACTGAACGGAATTTTGTCAAACGAGATTGTCAATTACCAAAACTTAATAATTACTCTATATAATTTTTATTTATAAAAAATTTATATAGAATGAGATTAGAATTTTATAATTATGATCTAAATTAATGATCTTAATTTTCAATGACCAAAGATGAATAGACCACATCATTCTATGCAAAAATTACATGTATAAATTAAAATTTAAATATTACCATTTTATCATTTAATTTAATATGTTAAGTTCAAATTATGATGGAGTTTCATTATCTATAAAATATTATAAATTTTAAATATACATATATAAATATTTGTAAATATTTTTTTATAACAAATATCTTTTCAACATAAATATTAGGTTATTCAATCGTACGTACTTTTGTGACCTGATTGGCTGAAAAATAAAAAACGTGTACCACCAATTTGATGCTGCTGCTGATGGTGATGCTGATCGTAACATGATTCTGGGTAAAAGGTAGCATAATACTTCAACTTTTGTTGGGAAAAAAAATTCTTGTCAAAACCTATCATTTTGAACTATGTTTGTGATGTCAGGTTTTTTGTTACTCCATCGGATTCCATTGCAATTATTGCTGCAAATGCTGTTAAAGCCATACCTTACTTGCAATTATTGCTGCATTTGCTCGTTTGACGGCATGTTTATTTACACTTGCATCCTGACATAACCTTATTGTCCAAGTAAGTCATACCTTATTTTTGCATATGTTAGGGCATGTTCATGTGTGCCTGTATGTTGATATGGCTTCTTTCTCTAGTTACCTATCTCCTGTAAGGAATCAAGTGTACTTCTCACAATGACTATCCTTCTATAGTTTGCTTATCTTATTGTGGAATTCGTTCATTGCACTCTTATATTTAATCTCATATTGGAGTCGTCTTGCTGTAGGAGCATGCCTACATCTGCTGCTCTTGATGTTGTGGCTCAGCATTTAAATTTGAAATTTGAAATTTTTTGAGGTACTCTGTTGCACAAACTATACAATTTTATGGCTTCCTGTACTATTGGTATGAGATGGTGTAATTTTTCCCCCACTCTAAAATGCCAGGTGCCTACCGGCTAGAAATTCTTTGGTAACTTAATGGATGCTGGGATGTGTTCAGTTTGTGTTGAAGAAAGTTTTGGAATTGGTGATCTTTTGTCCCAATTCTTCAGTGTATATATATATTTTAATGGCGAGACATTAAAAACATATAACATGCAGTATTTTAATGACTTGTTTTATTTATTGACAGGCTCAGACCATATTTGTGAGAAAGATGGAATCTGGGCTGTATTGGCTTGGCTCTCTATTATTGCTTATAAAAATAAGGATAACCTCAGTGGGGGAAAGCTCGTTACTATTGAAGACATTGTTCGTCAGCATTGGGCTATCTATGGCCGCCACTATTATACACGTTATGATTATGAGGTATGTATGATCTTGCAATGCCTGTTGCTTAATATTTGATCCCTTTGTGACAGTAAGACTATTAAACATCTTTTGCTCATTTAATTTTTTTTCCTCGAAGAATGTTGATGCTGGAGCAGCAAAGGATCTGATGGCATGTTTGGTCAAGCTGCAATCTGATCTTATTGAAGTGAACAAGTATGTTTGTCATACTACCTTAAAGATAATCTCTTTGTGCCAAGTTTTCTTCAGTGTTTATTAGTAGCATGCTTAATTACCTTAAATATTCTTGTTCAATTTGTGTGTGCGCGCACACACATGTTGCCACATGTCCTATATGTACTTTTATTTAAATGTATCATTTTGATCACCAGTTTAATGGATTCTTCAGTTCCCCTCCACAGCTGAATTAGCAGTTTGCACGAAAGTAGACTGAAAAAACCAAGTTTGTAGATGCTGTAGGTAGTAATTGGTATTGGAGGCCTTCAATTCAGAGTATCTGTGGGATGGTTTGAGGGCTATGTTGAAGATGTTTTTTTCAAATGTCTTCTTTTCATTTTCAATTTAATGGAAACAATATCAAATTCTTTCAAGATGTGGCCATGAATCAAGCTCCTATGTTCAATTTTTTCTTTTATGACTTTTCCAATTATTACTTTGTTGACTCCTTTTTTGTTCAGCCTTCTCCATTTATCTATTCATTGATTTATTTGGTTTCTTCTGTCTTTTTATCTCACTGTTGGAAGCCTGAAAAACATTAATACAGCAGGAAGACTGAAACCATGTCATCAGAATTTTAAACTAAGCATGTAGCCTTATACCTTCTGTTGATTGAGATATATGTCTGGTGAAAATAGGTCTCAAATTTTTTTTGGTTTATTAGATTGTGAACCAAATTGAGTTTATGATGGAGTTCTCTAAGATTGATAATAGCCCATTGGAGTTGGAGGGAAAGGATTGTGGTAAAACAAATTGAAAGTAGAAAGAGAGAGAGAGAGATTGGAGTTGGAGGGAAAGGATTGTGGTAAAACAAATTGAAAGTAGAAAGAGAGAGAGAGAGAGAGAGAGAGAGAGAGAGAGAGAGAGAGAGAGGGGAGGGAGATTTGTAAGGGAGTTCTAATTGTGATAACTTGAAAACGCCTCATACCCCTTCAATAATCTTGATATTGTCTGGCAAGTCAAGTTTATTGGTGGACTTTTGCTGGGTAAGTCAAAGTTAAAAGAGGGAGCTAATTTGGATGTGTAGACATCCCATTTTTGACCGTCCTTAAGACTTGGACGTCATCGTTTGAACACTCGATGATATCCATGTTCGTGTTCGTCTTGAGTTCTCGGAGGTTTCGGCCGCGCGCCTTGCCTCAAGACCTCTCGACTTATTTGTTTTGTACTTGGTTGTGGACCAAGCACTTAGATTTTTACCTCTGAGGGTAGGAAATGGCTTGTTGGCCACCCCTACACCCCACCAGCCTTGGCATGTTGCCACCGGCCTTGTTTTATTGTTACCGGCCAAAAGTGTTGACCGGTCGACAATGTTATTGGTCGGCCGGCCATTATTTTGGTCGATCGGTCACTTTTTCTGGCCGAGACCCTTGTTTTAGCTTCTTGAGGAAGCTTGAACCTTTTGAACCCTTGGTTTTTAGCTTCTTGAGGAAGCTTGAATCTTTTGAACCCTTGTTTTAGCTTCTTGAGGAAACTTGAACCTTTTGAACCCTTGGTTTTTAGCTTCTTGAGGAAGCTTGAACCTTTTGAACCTTTGTTTTAGCTTCTCCAAGAAGCTTGACCTTTTTAGCTTCTTAGAGAAGCTTGACCCTTTGCTTTAAGCTTCTAAGAGAAGCTTGAACCCTTCTAAGCTTCCAAGAGAAGCTTGGCCCTTTGCTCTAAGCTTCTAAGAGAAGCTTGACCCTTTTTGCTCTAGCTTCCTCAAGAAGCTTGGACCTTTGTTCCTCTACAAGAGAGGCCCTCTCTCTCCTTTAGAAGGGTTCCAAAAATTTTGCTAAGGCATACACATATATCTCTCTTTGTCTCTACACTTAGGCTTAGAAAGAGTGAAGTTTTTGGCCCCTTTGCACACCAACTCTTAGCCTAACACCTCCATCATCAACCTAAGGATCTTGGAGGCTATTTTCAGAGGTTGAAGGTCTGGTTTTTTGGTCTCAAAGCCGCTGGTTTTGCTGAAGCTACAAGGATAACACACTATTCCCTCTTTTAAGCTTTATTTCGCTCCATCTTTTAGCCATACTTGCAAGCATATTTGGGCTTTGGCATAAACTGAAAAAAGTCTTATTTTGAGCTCCTTTTGAAGTTTGTTTCAAATCACTTTTGTGTTTGGGGTATTTTACCCCCTCTTAGGCCTTGTTTGGCCTCTTTTTTGTGCCTTTTTTGTGAGCTTCGGGACCACCTTGTATTGGCCCTCTGACCACTGAAATCCAGAGGCATTTCAGTAGTGGGGATGGTGTTTTGAGGTCCTAAGAAGGAGAGGGCCATCCCCTTTCCTTGTTGTCTTGTTTGTTGGCATTTTTGGCCTTACAAAGGAGCCCTTACTTGCATGCTTCCTAAGCTTGGTTCAGGCCTTTTTCAGTGAGTTTTAGGACCTGCATGAGCTCTGTCAAGAGCTGGTTTTGTCATATTGGATGTCCTTCTTGCATGTGTGGAACAACCCTCTTTATAGCCTATCAAAAGAGCCTATCATTCTTGCATGCATAGACCAGGTTTCAGTGGATTTTTGGGGTTTATTTGGCATGACATACCTCTGAATTTTGCTGGTTTGGTAGCCTCTTTATTGCCTCACATGCTTGTAGTGCAAATCCCCTTTACTAGCTTGTGTTGCATGCTATTTTGGCCCTTGATTTTAGCACTTTTTGGCCATGCCTTAAACTGATTTTGTACATATTTTGGACTGCCTTAGCTCTGTTTTTGGGTCTCATGGTCGAATGATGTTTGTTTTGCATGCTTGTAGTACAATGTCCATGCTTAGCTTTGGGTTTCGAGGTCTATTGCATGCATATACTGAGGTGTTTTCATGTTTTGGGGTGCACATCATATTTCAGAGCTTATGTGCATGCCATATTCCCATGTTTTCCACTCTTTAAATGCGTTTGAGAGTTGTGCACAAATGCCTCGTTTTTGGGCCATTGCGTGAGCTTTATTCCTATGCATGTTGAGCCATCATTTTGGGCCATTTTCCCACTGTTTCAGACCTGCCTAGGGTCTGTTTAGGGTTGGTTTTGCGATTTGTACATTGCTTTGTGTACCTCTAGTATAACCCGCTTCACTAGTTTCGGCATTCGAGCCATCTTGCATGCATTGTGTGACATATTTATATGATTCGAGACCATTGTACACTACAACAAAAAACATTTTTGGCAACACTTTTTAGCAACCAAACAAAAATTTAGTTGCCAAAGATACATCATTGGCGACCGAATGGTTTTGGTCACTAAAAACTAAACTTTTGGCGAAGAATTTAAAATTTTGGTCACTATTGAGTTTGGCGCCAAGTGATTTTTTTGCGCGGGAGAGCTAAAAAGAATTTGGCGACCAAATTAATTTTTAGCGACGGAAATTTTTGTCGCCAATTATATGTCTTTGGTGACAAGCATGACTTGGTCACAGAAAATTTGAATAATATTTATGGCAACCAAATTTATTTGGTTACCAATAATTTATTTGCCTTTAACCTAATTTTTTATTGCCAAAAGTAATTGACTGAGTGACCATCACTTTTGTTCTCACTTTCTCACTCCATCTGAAACGGCACACACAGGTCTCACTCCATCTGAAACGGCGCACACAAGTTGATCCAGGTAATGTCTTCTTCTCTTCTTCTTCTTCTTCTTCTCTCTCCCTCTCCCTCTCCCTCTTACTCTGCTGCATCACCGAATCTGAAAGGCACCGAAGCTGTTGACAGCAACGCTGCACAGCGGCAGATTGCACCCTCTTTTTGGGTCGATCCCCTCTTCTCTTCTCTATCTCTGATATGTTGAATGTAGTCCCTCTCCCTCTTGCTTTCTCGAGCCATCGAATGCCAATGGCAAGCACCGCTAGGTAGCAGCAACAGCAGCGCTGGGCAGCAACAGCGCTGTTTGGCAGATCGATGTTCTCTTCTCTGGGCCAAATGATATTCTGAATGTATTTTCTTAAACCAATTTTTGTTGTTACAGAGGTGAAATAAACTAATTTTTATTTTATTTTTCATATGTATGATATCTGTTGCGTGACCTAGATGAACTATATATCTGGCGTGTCTTCAGGGATTGAACTGAAATCTAACCCACTACTGTATGATAAATTGTTCTTTGAAACTAATTTGCATTTATTTATTTGATATTTGCAAGTTTTTTTTCTTTTTTGTTCAACTACCACAGATTGCCCATTTGATATTATGACTAACAAGTAATACACCATTGTTTTCAAACAGGGCATGATTCAAGATTACCTTCATTGTTTTCATTACCTTCATTTTTTTTCCTCATGGTGCATGAAACTGAATGATTCATGGATGCTGCTGCCATTCTTCTTGTGATTTTTGTTAATACATTGATTTTCATTCAATATATATATATATATATGTATTCAAGAACTGCTTTTATTGATTGTAGTTTGTTAGAAAATATATATTATTTTATTATTTTTTTTGTTTTTTGCCATGTGACAAAAAATATTTATGTTCTTCCATATATAACAATTGGATAGATAAATTCAAAAGAAATAAAATTTATTTAAATTGGTTTTAATTTTTCTTTACCCCTTCTGCTTTTTCTTTGGTCCAGTAGGAATAATATGAGGGGTTACTAAAAAAAAGAGTTATCATATGAGGTGTAATGGGTGGAGAAGCTGTAGTAAGTTAAAAATAATTTCCAGTGTTTTGCTTTGTATATATGGTGCAATACGAGAACTAATGGTCATTGAAAACAGTGGAGAGATACCAAAAATTGTATTATTTAAATTACAAATTTGTTTAACCAGGGATTTGTATTTGCACTAAATTTGTTCTAAAATTTTTATTGCCATCGTATGTCTTCGACCCAATCAAATTTTAATATGCTTTTAAGTACATCAGCTAGTGTTTTCTTTACCTTGTCCAATGTAATTAGCTTGTCCTTTCAGAATCTTAAATTTGCACCACACTGCTTTTTACTATGCAGCCACTATTTTTTTGTTATTTCTGTTCATCCACCTTGCTCTTTGGAATTCCTTAATGATTTGATTTACCTGTTGAACTTAGAGGATTTAAAAGATTGATTTGGATTGATCACAAAGTTAATTCTATCTGGATGAATCTGTCTGAGGCTTTTAATTGTACAATTGATCTACCATGTGATGAAGCCCAGTAGAGAAGCCAACCAACCATGACAGTGTAGGTGGAACCAAGTAACACTTTGGCTTAATTGATAACTTGCTATCTGCAATTTTCTGAAAGACATACTCAATTGGGAAGATAAAGGAAAAGGTGGTCTGATTCTTCATTCTTGTGATATTCTTTTGCTATCAGCAGCAAACTACTTCACTAAACTTATGGAATGTAACTTATAAAATAGTTAAATTTATTCCTTAAGTGGATCCTTTTCTGTTGCTGGCTTGTCGTGCTGTTTAATGTGCTTCAGTGTGACACACATGCCTTCTTATATTAAATTATTGAGACATGTTTGACAAAATCACCATCTCAAGGGAAATTTACCAACTGTTTGCAAGCTTTTAGGCCCATGATAGAGCTTGAGAAATTCTGAAATGGCCATCATTTTCAGGGACAACACATCGTTGTATCCCTCTCCTATGAAAAATAAATAAATGAATGAACACCAGGTAGGAAGTATCTGGTACATCCTCTTCTGTTAGTTCTCATCTGAGAGACAATCATGCTAAATTTTGGATCTGTGCTGCTAATTTATGTGGTCCGTGCCTGCATTGACTCTTTGATTCTATGAATTACAGAATATTAAATTGAAGAAATTTAGTAGGACAAATAAGGTAGAAAATTAAAAAAAAAAAAATTGAAGATAGGACATGAGTATCCTTATATGTTATTTGACATTCATTTCATGCCCATAACTCTCCATTAATTTCGTGTATAGTGCGATTTTAATTTAAACTTTGATTTATAGGTTATTGGTTAATGCATAGAGATAAAAAAGCTGCACTTGTTCGTTGGGGGCAATTACTACATCAGGTAATATTTGACTATTTGTTAAGGCTTTTTTAATTTATTTGGAGAATTTTGACACCTTTTTTTTATATTAAATTTGTAGCTATTAGAGGATTCACTTATTGTATTATTAGTTTCTTTTTACTACTGTGAACGTATCATAACACATACGTACATAAAAATATGGAATCCTAATGTTTTGAGCATTCATGATATGACAAACAATTAGATGATCCAAGGAACTATGTGATATATAAATAAGATAAGACCAAATATGCTAATTAGGGGGTGGTTGTGTTTTGCTTAAAAATCTCAAGTCCATGTCTAACTCAAATAAATAAGTCAAATTGCTAAAATCACATCTATTAAAGAAATTGAATGAATTTGATTAGTTTTTTTTTTTTTTTTTTTTTTTTTTAACATGCTTAATAAAAAAAATAAAAAACTAGATGTGATTTCTATTCAATTTTTTCCCATCTAATCCATTCAACTAATCAATACTTTTTCACAGTGGAGGATTTCTTTTTTCTATTTTTTAATTGTGAAACGAAATAGTTGGCTTTGTAGGTGACCAAATATGGACAAGATTTGGATGTTACTTAAGAATAGGATGAGTTCCCAGTATCGAGATGGGGTGAAGTCTTTTGTTCAGTTCGCAATGTCAAATGTAAGGCCAAATGATAAGATTCGTTGTCCTTGTATGGACTGTTTGAATTGTGAACAACACACCAGTAAAATTGTGGAGTATCATTTGGTCGCGAAAGGTATGTCCCCTTCTTATAAGACTTGGGTGCATCACGGGGAATCTGTTCCCATTAATCAATCTCATGTATTGAATGATGACAACCACAATGACTACGGAAGTGTTGGGGATAGAATGGAAGAAGATACAGATGCAGATCAAGATGAATTCCTAAATTTGTTAGAAGATGTTTACATGGGGACTATCATGAATGATAATGAAAATGACGGGAATGAAGAGGACGATGACGATGATGTGGCTAATAATGTTGAAGAAGAGGATGTGCGCAACTTTGATAAATTGTTGAATGATGCTCAAAGAGAGTTGTACCCTGGGTGTCGTAAGTTTTCTGTTTTATCATTTGTTGTTAAGATGCTTCATGTGAAGGTGTTGAACAAGTGGAGCAATAAATCATTCAACATGTTGTTGGGGATATTAAAGGACCTTTTACCGATAAGTGATCAAGTGATTCCATGGACCCTTTATGAAGCCAAAAAATTCTTGCGTGACTTAGGCTTAGGATATGTGACGATTCATGCATGTAAGTATGATTGTGCACTTTTCTGGAAGGAGAATGTAAATTTGGAAAATTGTCCAATTTGTCAGGAGTCCAGATACAAGTTGAATGATGGAAAAGGTAAGAAAATTCCTCATAAGATCTTAAGATACTTCCCGTTGACACCGAGGTTGCAGAGATTATACATGTCGAGAAAAACAGCTATAGATATGAGATGGCACAAAGAAAAGCGAGTAGATGATGGGATATTGAGACACCCGGCTGACGGTGAGGCATGGAAGGATTTTGATAGGAAACATCATGTGTTTTCCCAAGAGGCTCGAAATGTGAGGTTAGGGTCGGCCACTGATGGTTTTAATCCTTTTGGAAACATGAGTAACTCATATAGTATGTGGCCTGTGATTATTGTGCCTTACAACTTGCCTCCTTGGAAATGTATGAAACAACCATTTAGTATGTTGTCATTGCTTATCCCTGGACCACAAGCACCAGGTAGGGATATCGATGTTTACATGCAACCTTTAGTTGATGAGCTGAAGGAGTTGTGGGAAGATGGTGTGCTTACATATGATGCCTCAACTGAATTAACTTTTCGAATGCATGCAGCTGTTATGTGGACAATTAATGACTTTCCTGCATATGGAAACTTGTCTGGATGGAGCACAAAAGGTTATTTGGCTTGTCCTACATGTAACAAGAATGCATCCTCACAACGGTTGAGAGGTAAAATAGGGTACACAAGCGCTCGCCGTTACTTGCATGATGACCACCCATGGCGTAGGAGTCGACTTTATAACGGTAAGGCTGAGTTTGTATCAAGACCTTTGGAGTTATCAGGGGAACAAATCTTAGAACAATTGGATTCAGGGACATACAGACCATTTGGAAAGCATCCAGCCAATAAGAAAAGAAAAAGGGAAAATCTAGTATTGAATTGGACCAAAAAAAGCATCTTCTTTGAGTTGCCATATTGGAAAACACTTAAACTCCGACATAACCTCGATGTTATGCACATAGAAAAGAATATATGTGATAATTTGCTTGGAACATTATTGAGTATAGATGGAAAGAACAAAGACACAGAAAAAGCACGCATGGATTTGGAAGATATGAAAATAAGGAAGGAGTTGCACCTGAAGAGGCGTGCCGATGGATCATTTGAAAAGCCCCCAGCATTGTACACTTTGTCCTCAGATGAAAGACATGGTTTCTGTGAGTTTTTGAAGTCAATTAAGTATCCTGATGGTTATGCAGCAAACATCTCAAAGTGTGTAAGCACAAAGGGTGATAAGTTAACAGGCCTAAAAAGTCATGATTGTCATATCCTTCTACAACGACTTCTTCCCATTGGAATGCGTGGATATCTTCACAATGATATATGTGTCACATTATTTGAGTTGGGAAATTTCTTTCAAGAGCTTTGCTCAAAGACATTGAAGGTGAAGGATTTGGAAAACTTAGAGGATCGCATAGTACTCATATTATGCAAGCTGGAGAAAATTTTCCCACCAGCGTTCTTTGATGTGATGGTCCATTTGGCTATTCATTTGCCTCGTGAAGCCATTCTTGGTGGGCCTGTGCAATATCGGTGGATGTATCCGATTGAAAGGTACTTACTAACTTCTTAATACACTAGAATAGTTAAATTGTAGCACAAACTATATACATATATATATATTTATAAAAATGTGAGTATGTGTAATAAAAGTATTCTATTGTTTGTTTCATAGGCTACTTGGAATTCTAAAAGGGTATGTTGCAAATCGAGCTCATCCAGAAGGTTCGATCGCAGAAGCTTATATTGTCAAGGAGTGTCTCACATTTTGCTCAATGTATCTAGGCGGGGTCGAAACTGTATTTAATCAAGAGGAACGAAATGTCGATGTTGGTGTGCATGAGTCGGGGTTAGAGGTCTTTACGCAAGATGTTCGTCCTTTTGGGCTATTGACAAGGGCTTCTTATGTGTCTCAGAAAGAACGTGAAATGGCTCATTGGTTTGTCTTGAATAATAGCCTTGAGTTGGACCATTATCTAGAGTAAGTTTTTATCTTGTTTTTTTATTTATTTTTATTTTTTTATGTGAAATTATGTTTTCAATATAATATGTTACTTATCAACTATATGTTTGTAAATAGGTAACACAAAAATCTTTTAGAAAATCAAGGTGCACGTGACATCATAAAGAGACAAAAAGAGGAATTCCCCAAGTGGTTCAAAGAACATGTAAGATATAAGCGTAAACTTTATTGACTTATACTTACATGAATACTAATATAATGATTGAAATTGATTATGTCGTTATGTAGATGAACCACTTACGAGCTCAAGGATTACCAGAAGCAACTGATGAATTATGGTCATTAGCAAATGGTCCTAGTAGCATAGTTAATTTGTATTCAGCTTGCATTTCCAATGGTGTTCGATTTCATAGTAACGATCGTGACAATCGTCGTAAATGCCAAAATAGTGGGTTGGTTGTGGAAGGGGAGCATAAGGGACAAACAATTGACATTTATGGGTACTTGAATAGAGTGTGGGAGATGCATTATATACTTGGACATCGAGTTATTTTATTCCAATGCGAATGGTTCAACACCGGTAGCAGCAGAACATTACACATTGATGCACATTTCACAAGTATTGATGTCAAAAGTCGATGGTATAAAGATGATCCATTTGTCTTACCAAGTCATGTGAAGCAAGTTTTCTACGTTGATGATACAAAGTTAGGTGGACATTGGAAAGTCGTACAAGGACTATAACATCGAGGAATATGGGATGTACCAAAACAGGATGACATTGAACCTGATGATGTATTCCAACAGAATGAAACAACTAATGTTGTCCCAATCAGTGTTGAAGACCCCGTCACAATCTCACTTCTAGGAATGACATTGATCCTCAGATTATCCCAAGTGAGGTGGTTTTAGAAACAGTCAGTCGAGCACACGACGATGATGTTGATGATGAAGAGACATGCGATAATGAAGATGATTACTAAGAGCATTGTCACTATCGGAGAAGATGAGCTATATAGTCATTTTGATTGTAATATGGATTTTGACATGGAACTTTAAATTTTTATGTTTTGTGTGACACTATTGTTTAAGTGCCTTTCTTATTTCAGTTTGAGCGTAATGATTATCTAAGAATATGTTTCAATGCATCTATGTTTGTGTGTGGCCCTCTCTCTTTCTCTTTCTCTTTCTCCATTTTTTTTGTCTCTTATGTCATGTTATTCTTTAGTTATCACTTATGTATTGATTTTATCATACGTCCATTGATATTAATGTAATTGCTTATTTTATATATGCTTCACACATGTAATAATTGAGTTGTTGTATAGATGGCAGGGCCTGGTAAAGTTAGAAGTGCAGCATCATCTAAAGTTACTCTACTTACCCAGCAAGCTCCAGCTAGAGTTGCTGCCCCTACTCAACATGCACCATCTAACTTAACTCCATCTGCTCAAAGTGTACCATCTACAAATGCTCTATGTATCCAGGCTGCACCATCTACAAATGCAACTACTACACAGGCTGCACCATCTACAAATGAAGCTACTACCCAAGCTGCACTATCTACAATTAGTTCGCGTACCCATTCTACACAGGTAAGGGGTCAGACTCGAGGGAAGAACATAGCGCGTCTCATAGCAAAAAATGGTGGCAAAAAACTTCCTGTTTGGGTCCCTGCAGATGCCAAGGTGCCAGTAGGGCCTTATGCCACTCCATTTGCAAATGAAGTTGGGTTACAAATAAGGATGGCTGCACCTATCATTGGCATAAGTAAGTGGGATAAGATTGACGAGATTCATAAAGCCCCAATCATTCAGGCAGTTCGGGTACTTGTATTTGTTGATTTGTAAATAGTTAGATTATCACCATTACTTGCAGTTTAATATTAATAAAAGTATTCATATATTTGCAGGATAAATTTGAGATTGTTGATTATGATGAGGATGAAGAGGTTCGGAAAGCTATCAACAAGAAGTGTAAAACCCTTTACAAAAGTTGGCGTAATAAGATGAAAACACATTACTCGAAGTTGGTAGAAGTTGGTGTTGACCCTTACACTAAGCCTTACAAAGGGGTCGACCATGAGGCTTGGGTACACATGATTAATCATGTGTGGCTTAATAGTGCTCATCAGGTAAAACTTCATAAGTTAAAGAATCATGTTTCAATTTCAATTTAATTTTACTAATCAATTACTTTTGTAGGAATTGGCTGAAAAAGGGAGGAATAGTCGATCGAAGTTACCATATAATCATACAATGGGCTCTAAGTCATTTCAAGCTGCAATGTATAGAGAGGTGATGCATTTAATATATTTAAAAGTGTGATTGAGTTAATTTAATTATGTATACTTACTTTTAAATTGACGGAATTAGGGTACCGCAAAGGTTGACATTGTAAATTTCTACAAAGATTCCCATTGGAGCAAGAGAAAGGCGGATTGGATAGCCCCAATATGTGGTGAATTACATGTAAGTATGCCAATTAATATAGTTACATATTTCTATAATTGGTTCTATTTGTTAAAGTTGTTTACAAATTGATAGGAAGCTTTGAAAAAGCGACATGAAGAGTCTTTGGGGCCTGGGGCAGTACCTTTAACTCAGGAGCAACTGTCAATTAAGGTTCTTGGAATGAGTAAATCGGGATACATAAAAGGCTTTGGAGTTGGTCGAAACCCATCCTCATCCAAATCTTCTGTTAGTACACAAGCACATGTTGAGGTGGTTTCGAGCCTGGAAAAACAAATAGAGTCCTTGAAGAATTTGGCTGAGGTCCAGCAACAACAAATTGCAGCCCAGAACCTGGTAACACAAGAGCAAGCTAGAAAGATTGAAATGCAAAACAAAAGGTTTGAAGAGATTGAAAATTTTATGAGGATGTACAAGGATCGGGCAAACATGCAAGTTGGTGAAGAGGATTGTTCATCAGAGGAATTTTATTGATAGCTTGCTCTGTAAGTATACTTTTCAGAATTTAATTTTCATATCACTAAAAACACTTCACTTAATATATTAGTTGATTGTTGCTATTTTCATATCACTACAATTTTCATATCACTAAAAATGCCTAATGCGATTCATGAGTTGACATTAGCAAGTAACTTGCTTGACTTCGCCTATAAGATAATTGTGTTCCCTTTTTTCATGTGTATTGCTATTGTTCATAAACCTATTCATCTGTTGATTCAAATGATTAATATCTTGCTTGAATGTGTTTTCTTGTGCAAGTCTAAGACACGGACAAAGAGACCCATTTATTGGTATCCATCTTTGCTGGTTTTTGACTTTCATCTTGTTGCATTGTTAGCTTTGCCAATGAGCTACTAGTTGTTTTTGTTCTTTTCTATATCATGTGTACAGTAAATTGGGAATTGCTTGAAGCAACAAAATGGCCAAACTGGTGAGGCTGAATTTTCATGAATTTCCATTGCAATAGTAGTTTTTTTTGTTGTTGTTGGAGTGTCAGTTAACTTATGTTGCATTCGGTGGGTTTGGGTGCCAAAACTTTGAATGAGTGCAAAGCATTCAAACACAATTCTAAAATCTCCTTTTGGGGAGTGATTGTAAATGCATGTGATAGATTAAAACTAACTTTATGAATAGTTTGATTCAAGAAATATGCATCAACAGTTAATCATACAAAATGCGTCAGCCAATACTTAGTGTGTTTCCCTCAATAACTTTATGTAGATAGAGCACAAGTATTGATCTTTAGGTTGAAAAAAAGAATTAGGAATATGTACAAATTTATAGAGATATATTGCTTGTAATTAGTTCATATATGCCAAGTTTAACTAGTGAATCATGTGTTACTTTTTGATTTTGGTATTTTGAAATTTTGTAATTCACCGTAGGAAAATTTGCTCTCAATTTGTTTATCTATAATGTGAAACCAATGTTTTTAGACCAGGACCTTTATTATTAACATTTTAACATTATAATTTTTTTTTCATATGTTTGACAGATTGGCAATGGATGGAATATAGTTCGGGGAGCATCAAAGGATTATATTTTGAATTTTTGGATATATTTTGTCATAGGTTTTTGTTATGAATTTGCAAGCTTGGAAGGTTTTTTGGAATTACAAGTTTGAAGTTTTTTTCATATGTTTGATAGATTGGCATATGGATGAAATATAGTTCGGGGAGCATCAAAGGATTACATTTTGAATTTTTGGATATATTTTGTCATAGATTTTTGTTATGAATTTGCAAGCTTAGAAGGTTTTTGGGCATTACATGTTTCAAGTTTGGGATTGTAAGAGATTTGTACTTAAATTGGATGTTTTGGATTTGATATGTTGTTTATATTTAGTCTGGTACTACTTTTGAATTAAGTTTATATTTTGAATGCTTTGCACAAGTGTGTTAATTTGAATTATATTTTGCTTATGTTTATAGGTTTATGAATTATGTATTGAACAGGGAAATTGTTAAAAAAAATTATAAATAATGAATTTTTGGTGACAGGTTTTTTTAGTTGTAAATTTACTTTTGGTGACATTTTATTTATGTTGCTGAAAGCATGTGTCCATAAATTTTTTAGCGACCCAAAACTTGATTGGTCGCCAAAAGTTTTAACATTCAACAACTAATTCTTTTAGTCACTGAAAGATATTTTTAGCGACGCATTGATATGTCGCTGAAACTTAACATGTCACCAGCTGAAGGCTAATTTTAGTGACTAAATGTTAATTTATGGCGACGAAATTTTAGTCTTTTGGCGACGGAAATATTTGGTCGCCAATTTATTTATAAAGGCAACCAAAATTGATTTGGTCGCCGAAGCACTTAGTGACAGGGCTTTAGCGACCAATTTTGTTCATGTCGCGGATACTTTTAGTAACCAAAATTAGACTTTTGGTGACTAAAAAACAGGTTGCTAAAAGTGTTTTTTGTTGTAGTGGTACATTATGTTTCAAAGCTAGAAAATGTGTGTTTGCATGCCATACTTCATCATTTGCCATGCTTAGTTAGAGTTGCATGTTGTGCCTTAGGATCGGTCCTTTGTATCCGTGCATGTTTGCATGTATTTCGGTTGTCTCATTCCCATTATATGGCCACTGATATGAGTGTGGCTGAGGTCCACTCATATTGGTGTAAGTCCATCTTGCATTTGTATATGCCATTTAGTTCATGTGCGCATGATAGTCTTCGTAAGTGCATTGTGTACGCCATGTTATGTCACGTGCATTGTGTATGCCATTTTAGCCCATAGCATTGCGTATGCTAGGTTGCATGTTAGTTGCATTGTGTATATCATCTTATTGCTTTGTGTTTAGAGTAGGGTTAAGTCCGAACACGAGAAACGAGGGACGTTTCGTACTCCAAGTGACGAAACGTGCCTCGATTCTCGGTCGCCGACACTCTTGACTGTCCATGATAGAGTTGTTGGCTTTATTTGCTTATATGTGCATTCATTTCACATCGAGTCGTGCAATTCGACTTCTCGGCCATCATGCATCGAGATGCGTGATTGGTGGCATGAGGATCGAGGTCTACACTCCCTCGAGCTTGTGCAATGACGGGGAGAGTGGTCATGCACACATGTGTTGAAAATACTTTGCCATGCCCCTTTCTTGCTCTCTGTTGCAGCAAATCGGAATCCAGTAGCAAAAACTAGTCAGCAGCCTTCGGAAGTTTTGTACAGTGTTCTAGGACCAATTGCAAAACAGAGGCAAATCGGGACATTGCAAGGAATTTCCCGACAAAGCGACCCGAGCACGCATGCATCTTTCATCATTCGGAACAAGAGCTGAGGCAGTCCATTTTATAACTTGCATGCTAGTTTATTCACTTTCCCAGTTAATTTGTTAATTAATTAGGGTTTTGTAATATTTAATTAGCTAAAGTAGTTAATTATTTATTCGGACTGTATTATTTATTCGGACCCTCCGAGAGAGGGTAATGTTGTAATAAGTGTGCGTGTGTGTGATGTATGTCTTCCAATCCCACGTCTTTCTCCCTTTTATTTACCAGCTTATGATGGTTAGTTTTAGGGCACGTTTCAATTAGCATCTATATGTTCGCATGTTTGCATCATTCATCTGTATTACATACACCGGGCTCGGCGCATCATACTAACTCTATTATATTCCAATTCCAAGTTGAATACGTGTTAGCTGTAGCATCTCATATGCCATTCTTAGGATAGCCGAGCCTATTTCTAGTTGCATTTTGCATGTGTTGCATTAGCCATCTTAACATGAACTAGGATCATGCATTGATTACTAACTAGTTTCTGTTTTGGCTCGGAGTACTCGGTAAGTGTTTATGCTTTAGCATCCTTGCATGCATGTGAGTGACTGCCATGATAGCATGTTTACTATGAGGCTAACTGCTTATGTGATATACCTGCCTGAATACTTGTGGATGAAGGTTGGATTATCTGAATTGGAATAATGCATTGACTGTGAGTTTTAAGCCCACTTGAGAGTGGCAAATCATCTTGTTTTCTAAGCCCACCTGAGGGTGGCAAATTCGCATTTTAGCCTACTTGCGAGTAGCAAACCGTTTCAAAAGCAAACATGAGGTGCTTTGTTCCAATTCAGGTGATCCAATCTATACTTGTATGCTGTGTGCATCACATAGTAAATCTAGGCTAATAACCGGAATAAGAGCACATAATGTTTTCAAAACTCGATATCATGGTTAGTAGAGGCCGATCTTTGATTGGGCGAGCGGGGTGCTCACGAAATGACCTTCCCCAATCGTACCCAAGTTCCCGAGCCGAGGCAACTTTGGTGATGACGGACACGTGGCCTTAGGCAAACGAGTCAGGGTTTCCTAAATTCCCCAAAATAAAATATTTAGGTGGCGACTCTGTATCTGGCAAAGCAGTCCATGTTTGGCACTTCTTTCTAAAAATCTGTTTTTCAAAAACGATTTGCCGGATTTGGACTCTTTGATGATTCATCGGTCTTGCATTGCACTCTGCGAGATTAGATACAGGACCGTGACTTTGAGTCCTGAACTGTAGTGAGCCCAATGAACAAAACGGGATTCTCTCCCGGGACATTCGGGGATGTCTACAGTTTCTGGCGACCCTACTGGGGAGTTAGAGAACTTGACTCGAACTCATGATATCTGGTTTTGACTACACTTATACGTTTGTTTGCATTGCATTTGCATTGGTGCGCCTAGGACACCGTGTTTGCCGTATGCTATTCCTGAACGGTTTGCCGGAGGCTTGCTTTGAGAAGTGTGCCATAAGGCTGACCGGTTGCGGGCTCTACCACGACGGGAACACAAACCTCGGTTTTTACCGGGGCACCCTTTTTGACCATTCGACCTAGTGCATATTCGGGATCCATAGTGACCATCCCAAGCTAGGACAAGTTGCTTACCCGATTGTAGGTTGTTTGAAACCGCTGTGTGCATAGTGAAACCTTAGCTCCTGACAAAATAGGACAGGGAAACCCTACCCCAACATAGGGGTGTTTTGGCTCTCATTTGCTTGCTATGTACTTTTAGAGTGCGTCTCTACAAGAATGCATATATCAGTTTGCAAATCTGAGCATCAGGCCTGAGGACATCAGTATTTTGGGGGAATCAGTTTTACCTGAGGGTATCAATTTACAGGCAGAACTTGTGGCAGAATTCTGTAGGGGGGCACAGTCATTCAGCTACGCTCATATCTGTTTTGGCAAAATTAGGCTGAGGTGCTGTCTGTTTTCTCTTTTGCTAGGTGGTCCTGGAACTATAGCTTCAGAAGGCTCCGATATCCCCCAGGTTCATTGGACTTGTGTCGATAGACTTTGTCAGGTCAGAGATTCAGTTCAAGGGCAAATCAGTGTTCCTTCGCCAGAGGCAGGGTAAAAAGGCCAGTCAGGCACAGATATCAGTTCAACAGTCTTCGGATCAGCAGTCATTATCCATCTCACCTGTGTGCAATTGGGTTGAGATATCTGCTTTTACCACAAAGAATGATATACCGATAGATCAGTTAGATTAGGGCAGTATGGCAGGAATGGAGGAGATGATGCGTCAACTCCAAGAAAGCATGAGAACCATACAGGAGGACGCTGCTCATCAAGCAGAATTTGCCAAACAGCAGGCCGTCGTCATGGCCTAACAGGCAGAACTAATTACCCGGCTACAGCAGCAAGCCGGAGCATCCGCTTCACACCAAGCTCCTCCCCCACCAAGAGATCCAATACTCGGGGAGACGGCGAATGTCCAAAATGTCCAGAAGGATACAGACATCCCAACAGGGCCGGCTCCGCTCCCGATTCTACCTTAACTATCCAAGGCACCCACTCCTATCAATCAACCGGATTCTCCCTTCGAATTCGAGGTGGACCCCATGGCATTAAAAGTGAGCAAGCTTGAAAAGCTGTTCAAGAAATCTCAAGGTGTGAAGTCCATCCCAGACATCGAGGATGGGTATACCGACGCAGCCGTGACGCTGTCGGACAGATTTAAGATGCCACATATTGACCGCTTTGACGGGTCTGGGGATCCCATGGTGCACTTACGGCTGTTTTCAGACATATTAAGGCCGATGGGCCTCACCAGACTACAGAAGCTTTCTTTATTCGGCCGGACCCTGTCGGGTGTGGTGGCCATCTGGTACGCAAAACTGGAAGATGATGTTAAGAGGAATTGGGATGAGATGGCCGAGGCTTTTGTCGCTCAGTACTCCTATAATACACAGATCGAGATCACAACCCGTGATCTCGAGACGACTAGGCAGGAGCCTAAGGAGAGTTTTTCTGACTTCGTAACCTGGTGGAGGGCCAAGGCCTCAATGATGACCACTAGGCCCACTGACAAAGATCAGATTCGGATGATTGTGCGCAATCTCCAGCCCAAGCTTATGCAGAAAATGATTGTTCTCCCCTTCCCCACCTTTTCAGATTTACACGAGATGGGGGTGCAAATCGAGGACGCTATGAGGCAGGGCCTCATTGACCAGGAGAAGGAGCAGCCCAGGAGGGCGTTTTTCCGCAGTTCGAATGCGACCACCAGTGGTAATGCAGCTGCAAGATCTTTTGAAGTGGGCATGGTCACCACCACCACATCAAAAACAGCTACCCCATTCACCGGTGCGTCCGGAAGTGGCTCGCAAAAAAACAAATATCCACCTCGAGTCAAGAGGGTTTTTACCCCACTTTATATGCCTTTGTCAAAGGCTCTAAAGGCCTTACTCCGAAAAGGATATCTGAAACCGTTGGAACAACGACCTCTACCCAATCCTCTCCCTCCAAAGCATGACCAAACTAAGTACTGTGCCTACCATCAACAAACCGGTCATGACACTGATAGTTGCTTTTGTCTGCGCCATGATATACAGGATCTGTTTGACAACAAGGTCATCGCTGCACCAGCTCAGCAAAGTCTATCGCCACTGGATCAGTGAATTTGGGAGATAGTACGAATATGTGATCAGGGGATGAACCACCTGCGGGCGGCACTCAGTTTACTCCAGATGTGGCGTATGGCACGCACTGTTTTGAGCATTTGTGAATGCTGGTTTTTTTTGTACTTTCTGACTTGGGTATTGAGTCAGTCTTGTTGTGTTGTATTGAGTCAGTCTTTTTGTACAGAGTCAGTCTTTTCATACTGAGTCAGTTAGGTCTGTCTTGTTGTATCGAGTCAGTCCTGTTGCGTTGGAGTCGGGTGATTCCGGGGGTGTTACCTCGGACATCACTATCTTGTTTTGTGTTTGTCTTTTTGCTTTCTTTTGAGTCTGTTTCTGCCTTGGAGCCAGTAATGCCAACAGATTTGAATGAACAGTAGTGATTTTCACACTCTTGTGTTTGCTTCTGCCTTGCGCCAGTTGTGCCAGAAGTTTGAATGAAACGGCAATGCATTTCACCTACTCTTTTGTGCCTTTAAGTCATTGCATCAACCTAAGTTTTTCAAAACTTTTTGGAACACTGTGGTGAAAACGAAGATGAAGGAATTCCTCAGGATTTGTGAAAATTTGATCAATCTGAGAGAAAGAGAGGCATGCTAAGCCCTTAATGAATGAAATCATGCTTGTTAATGTGAGTACTGAAAAAGATCCTGGCTTGATTCAGATTGGTTCTACACTGTCTTCAGCGCGAGCGATTAGTCGCTTTCTTAAAAGGTTTCAAAAATGTTTTGCGCTGTCCTGCGAAGACCTGTGTGGAATTGCTCTTGAGATTGTGTAGCCTAGGATCGGTCTCAGCCTCGAGACTTGACCCCTTGCTTTCGAACCTTGAACTTAGATTCAGAATGTTCAATGGTCAACCACAATGTGAGGCCTGTGTGGCTGGATCAGAAGCAGCCCTTGAACTAGGGGCAGGGAAGTTAGATCAAGAAGATCAGATGTCGTCAAAAGAAGCTTGCAAAGCTAGATTAGAAGTACCACTCGAACTAGGGGCAAAAGATGCCAGATTGTGCTCGAAAAGCCGAAGATGGATCATTCCACAAATCAATGAAGATTGGCAAGAATGCCAAATCCCAGAGGGGAAGAAAGAAGAAAGCTTTGCTAAGGGATAACCGAGTTCCTATCCACAACACTAGGGGCAAATTCAGCCCCCGTTGGATGGACTTCTACACCGTCAGCGAACAGCAGCCACTCTCTTGGATTCAGACGGATTTGAGATCTCAGAACCATTTGACATGGACCAAGCTACACTTTTGCCCTTGAGAGGCTTGTTGGGCTGAAAATCCGGAAGGGCAACCCAGGCAAAAGTTAGAGCAAGAAAAAGAAGAAAAAAAAAAGAAAAAAGATGAAAAAGAAAAAAAAAAGAAGAAAATAAATGAAAAGAAAAGAAGAACAAAGCTCGCAAGGTTGAAAACCCAGAAATGGCAGCCTTGGAAAAAATTAGAACACAAAAGGTGAGGGTTAATACACGAGTGTACCTTAATCCCGAACTACGTAAGGCTTGATTCCCATATTTGGGATACGTAGGCAACTTCGTTCCGAAGTCCAGCCGTAAAACACTTCAAATTCGATTGTGTCCATGATATGGTTCTGGTCATCTTTGTCTTCTCTGTATCCGAGAATTTGGTTGTAAGGGCTGGTTGCCATGTGCTGCGGCGCTATGCAAACAAGGGGCAACTTTTCGTTGCCATACAGTGTGTTGCAGTGCTATTCAAACAAGGGGGAACTTTCCGTTGCCGTGCAGTGCCATTTCAACAAAGGGCAATTTTCCATTGTTATGGATCTGAGGTTGTGCATCTCAAGAGTAAGTTCTGTGCTCGTTGAGCAGTGGCTGTTTGCCAAAACAGTTTTTGAGAATTTTTACTGAGGTTGACTAATTTTCTCGAAAATTATTCCATTTTTCCAAAACTGGACCACATCTTGGACCCAAAAAAGGAAAATTTTCAGTGCTCATAACCTAACTTGCATGATTTCAAATCAGAAAATCGAACAAGCATGTTAATCTAACTCTCATGTTGGTCAAAATTGTTTTAGTAGAAAACCAAAACAAAAAATGGTCAAAATGATGAATTAGGGGCACAGTTGAGTCAGGTTTCCTGTCTTTCCCCCGTTGTCAACATACTTGCCAGAAAAGAGCACTCTACTTGCTGGAAAGGGCACCGTATTTGCCAGAAAGGAGGGCACCACTGAAGCTAACCGCAAAAGGGCTGAAAGCTCTATCACCCTCTAAGCAGCAAGGTGTAACAAGTCCGCGAGGGACCTTGCTACAGTTCGGACTCGATTTGTGTCACGGTTCTCAATCTGAACCAAAGAGTCCAAATCTGGCAAATCGTTTTGAGAAAACAGATTTTTGAAAGAAGTGCCAAACATGGACTGCTTTGCCAGATACAGAGTTGCCACCTAAATATTTTATTTTGGAAAATTTAGGAAACCCTGACTCGTTGCCTAAGGCCACGTGTCCGTCATCACCAAAGTTGCCTCGGCTCGGGAACTTGGGTACGATTGGGGAAGGTCACTTCGTGAGCACCCCCGCTCGCTCGATCAAAGATCGGCCTCTACTAACCATGATATCTTGTTTTGAAAACATTATGTGCTCTTAAATCGGTTATTAGCCTAGATTTACTATGTGATGCGCACAACATACAAGTATAGACCGGGTCGCCTGAATTGGAACAAAACACTTCATGTTTGTTTTTGAAAGATGGTTTGCTACTCGCAAATAGGCTTAAAATGCAGATTTTGCCACCCTCAGGTGGGCTTTAGAAAACATGGTTTTGCCATTATCTAGTGGGCTTAAAACTCACAGTGAATGAATTGCTCCAATCCAGATAACCCAACCTTCACCCACAGGCATTCAAGTAGTTATATCACATAAGCACATAGCCTCATGGTAAGCATGCTATCATGGCAGTCACTCACACACATGCAAGGATGCTAAAGCATAAAACTTACCGAGTACTCCAAGCCAAAACAGAAGCTAATTAGAAATCCATGCATGATCCTAATTATACAGAAATGCCTAATGCAACACATGCAAAAATGCAACTATAGCAGGCTCAGCTATTCTAAACATGGCATATGAGATGCAACAGTTAACAAGTATTCAATTTGGAATTGAAATACAGATGCAGTTAGTATGGTGTGCCGAGCCCGGTGCATGCAAGACAAATGAATGAATACAGACATGCTATCATACTGTATGCTAATTGAAACATGCCCTAATCTAACCATCATAAGCTGGTAAATAAAATGGAGAAAGACGTGGGGTTGGAAGACATACATCACACGCACGCACACTTATTACAACATTGCCCTCGCTCGGAGGGTTCAAATAAATAATATACAGTCCCAAATAAGTAATACAGTCCAAATGAGTACAAAACCCTAATTAATTAACAAATTAATCTAGGAAAGCAGTAAATTAGCATGCAAGCCTACGGACTGCCTCAGCTCTGTTCCGAATGATGAATAATGCATGCTTGGGTTGCCTTTGTGCGGAAATCCACTACGATGCCCCAATTAGCCTCTGTTTGCAATTGTTTTTGGATACGTGCCAAGCTTCGGAAGGCTGCTGATTCTTGATTTGCTGCAACAGAGAGCAGAAAAGGGGCATGGCAATGTATTTTCACATATGTATGCTTGACTACTCTTCAGGGAGTGTAGTCATCGATCCTCGTGTCACCAATCACGCATCTCGATGCATAATGGCCGAAGAGTCGAATTGCACTACTCAATATGAAATGAATGCACGTATAAACACAACAAGACCGAGACTCCATCATGGATAATCCGGAGTGTCGGTGACTGGGAATTGAGACACGTTCCGTCACTCAAAGTACGAAACGTCCCTCGTTTCCCATGCTCGGGCTAACTCCTACCCCAAACACAATGCGATATGCATGACATGCATGAATGTAACTAAGATACAACCTAACATGCACAATGCTATGGAATGGCATACACGATGCACGAGGTAACATGGCATACACGATGCGCTAACATATAACCTAGCATACACAATGCTATGAAATGGCATACACAATGCATAATGGACTTACACCAACACAAGTGGACCTCAGCCACACTCACATAAGTGGCCATTAGATGAAAAATGAGACTCTCGAGATGCGTGCACGCATGCACGCAAACCGAGGACCGAACCTAAGGCACGAATGCCACTCTACCAAAGCATGGTAAGGCATGGAACATGGTATGCAAACAAGCAAATTTCAGCACTGAAATATGATACTAAACAGTCCCGAATCATGAAAACAAGGCACCCGATGCATGAGGTGAGACCCGAAACTCAAAACTAGGCACATGGAATGACTTACAGCTATACAAAGCATGCATTATTTGATCATGAAGCATGAAGACAGAATCAAGGCAGTCCCAAAACAGGAACTTTCTTAGTTCAAAGCATGGCCAAAAGGTGCTAGCAAGAGGGCTTAAATTAGCATGCAATTTTGACTAGTAAACATGGTTTACATGGCAAGTACATGATGCACATGGAATCTGACCAAATCATCAAAAATCAGTGAATAAATCACATGAAAATAGGCCCAAATAACCACTAATATGCAACCATGGAATGCAAAAATGATGAGTTGCTTTAGAGGGCCATGCAAGGAGTTATTAGGCACATACAAGATGGAAATGTGGCAGCCCCAAATCAACTCTGAAAATCAAATATGGTAGTCCCAAAACCCAACAAATTGACCCTAGAAAGTGACTTCAAAGCATGCAAGATGGGGTCTCTTTGGAAGGCCAAAATGACTACCAAACAAGTCAAGGAGAGAGGGGGTCACCCCCCTCTGATTTGGAAGCTCAAAATAGTGGCCAAGCCACTGAAAATCCACTGGATTTCAGTGGCTAGAAGGCCAAACCAAGCATGCAACAAGGGCTAGGATATAAGGCTCAAAATGGGAGGCAACCTAGCATACAAGATAGCATATGACCTCAAAAAAAATGGAACCTTAATAAAACATGAAGATGATGTCAAAAAAATCCTTTTTCCAGTTTATAACAAGTCTCAAAAATGAGTACAAATAGGGCTAATCTATCATGCAAAAATGGCCCTAAAAGTGAGAATAGAGACAATGGACAGCAGCTGGCCCCAAATGGTGAAGAGCCCTTCAACAAAGTTGAAGAGGGGCTCAAAATAAGGCACTTAACAGTTTACATCAAGCCACGAAAATGATCACAAATAAGGCCAAACTATCATACAAGAAAAAGGCCTAAAAGAGGGATAAAGAGACAAGTGGTAGGAGGAGGCCTCAAACAGCAGAGAGTCCTTGATCAAACATGTAAAGGAGTTCAAAATATGATCTTTTTCAGCTCATGACAAAGTCCAAAAATGCTTGAAAGTAAGGCTTATAGATGAACAAAGAAAGTGCAAGTTTAGGGGAAATGGAGACTTACCCTTGAAGAGCAGCTTTCCAGCACGTTTTGATCTAAGATTCTGAGCTTCCAACTTCTTCAAATGGCCTCCAAGGTGCTGGAATGAGTGATGGAGGTGGTAGGCTATGGGTTGTAGTGTAAAAGTGCAAGGAAATGCAACTTCAAAGCACTAAACACACACAATATAGAGAGAGAGGAAGCTTTTCTCTTCCAAAAGTCCAGAACCCTGTCTAAGGAAGAAGCCTCTTTCTTATATAGAAGAAAATCAAAGCAAAGCTTCTTGAACAAGCTTGGCAAGAGTTTCATCCCTCCATACACGTGTATGGAGGGCAGATAAGAGGATTCCAGCTGGCTCAAAAGATCTGCCAAACAAAGGATTCTGCAGGCCATCATTGTTGGCAGGCAGTGGCTCATTGATGGCCGGCACCCTATCATTTCTGGCCGGCATTGGCCATTCATGGCCGGCACCCTCTCATAGAGACCAGAAGAAAAAATCAGTCCTAGTCCCTATTTTGAAGAAAGCCTAAATCCTTCATCTGGATGCCTTTTCAGGTCATTCTTGTGTCCAAAATGAAGCCCCGGAAGTCTTCTTTCCAAATTTGGTAGCCTCACCTCAAAATTCCATGTGTGCTAAGAGATATCCCTCTTTTAGTGAAGACTGCTCAGTTTCAATCCAACCGAATTGATGCCCAACTTCCAACAACCATATCTCTCCCATCCGAACTTGGCTCGAGGAGATTCTTGAATGAAAATTGAAGCCCCGGAAGTAAGCTTTCCAACGGTGGTGGCCTCATAGCTGAAATCTAAATATTCAAAAGGATAGGCCTGATTTGGCGAGGACTTCTCGTTTCTCTCTTAACGGTTCATGCCCAACTCCTTCCCCAACTGGGTTTCTTCTCTCCTCTCCTCTTTTCTTCAACTCCAAACCCCTAAACAAGGTGTTTTGAAAGATTTTTCAAAGAGTTCATCTCTCTTTCATTCATTTCCACTTTGTCCTCGCTCGGTTTACCGAAAAGCGCAATATTTAACAAAATGCGAGCGTCGGAACATCGTAGAAACCTATTTTCAAAAATGTTTTGAAAGAGAGGGTTTCAAGGTCTCAAAATCTTTTGATCAAGATAGTTTTAGTCCAAAAAGAGGTATGAAGTTGGGATTTGCCCCTCTCCTTGCCGAAGAAATTGAACTTTTGCCCTGCACACCTTTCACCACCAAGTAAACCATCAGTAGTGCCCAAGTCTTAAAGGCGGTCAAAAATGGGGTGTCTACACAAGGTATCAAGCTAAGTGCGAAGCACAAACTGGAATGGGGCAAGATATTCCACTCCCTCATCTTGACACATTTGATCATGTCCAAACTCCCCAGCAGAACATCATCAGCCGATGTCAACTGCAGATTTGCTACACACCCAGTTGTAGTGCAACCCCCTCTGCGGGAAAGTTCATTGTTGTGAGCAGAAGAAGAGAATCTAGCAGAATGCTAGGGGCAAGAGCCCGCAACTTCTTGTTTATCCATCAACCACCCAGGGGAGGGATAAAAAATGAGAGATTGAAGAATAGAGAGATGTGCGCTGAGAGAAAAATGAGAAAATGGGCTTTTTTTTTAGAAAAACAGAGCCTGAGGGCCGAGTGATTGTGAGAATCACAAATGAGGAAGGGCGGGAAACAATACCCAGAGAAACTGGCTCCTCGTGCACCGAGAGGTCTCTTACCTTTATAGCACATCCGAGTGTTGTGTTTGTGTCCTTGTTTGTCTCGATTATTGTTTTGAGTCGTTTTGAGTGTCAACGGATGTGTTTAGGTTGTTTTATCTTTTGTTTTCCGTTGTTGAGCCGTTTTTGCTATGGGTAGTCGTAGGCTCAATACCCGATCGAGAACTCATCTGTCAATTTCAAAAAATAAAATCGTTTTGCGCTCCGGGTGTCGTGCCGTTCTCCACATCTGTGCAAAACAAGACTCGTTCTTTCGTAAAACCGCAGGGTTCAACCCAGGTCATGTCAGAACAGTAAAACCAGGACCTATTTGAAGCTATATGGGTTCCAGACTACAAAGCAAAAGAAAAGAGGGAAAATGTCGGGTATCTGAGTTTGTTTCAACTTCAGTAAGTTCCGAGACTACATTCCGTGTGTACCTCTTCCGGTCTTGCCAATGCTCCGAAGTATGAGTGTGCCTCTACCTTAAGCTCAAGATCAAGTCTGCTTCAAGCCAGAATGGCAATCAAAAGTGCTCTCCCTGAGTACCATTCCCTGCCAGAGGCATCTCGGTTGTGTTCGCAATGAGTTCTTAGGAGACCAACTGCAACGGTGGAAACTAGAGTTCGAATGGTTGTTGCCTAGAATGCAAAGGTTCGGGATTTCCAAGACTAAAGTCTGGTTTAAATACCCAGAGGCGTGTCCTCAGCTTGAAATCTGTATGGAAGCCCCATAGGTTGAGATAGCATGTATGCACCTCAATTCTGGATACTGAACCAACCTAGTCTGTCACCCCGTTGGAGAAGAGGGAAAGTTGGGAATATGATCAGGGAAGAAAGGCAGCATCCAAAGTGTTCTACGTGAAGAACCCTTATCAGTATTTCAGAACCTTTGTACTGTAAGTTGAAGGTAAGTGTTCGAAAGAGCACAAGGGAAGACCCTCATCGGAGAAGAGCGGTTCACCGCCACTCACCTCATGAGGTGCTTTCTAAAGCACTGCTTTGTCCATTTATTGCTTTCCTTAAGCATCATGCATTGTATTGCATTGTGCCTATCAAGTTTCTTTCTTATTCATGCACGATATTGTATGTACCGTTCATTCAAAGAAGTTCCGTTTAAAATCATTCACTTAGTGTATCAATCACACTTCATTTATTTAGTGTATCAATCACACTCTCTTCACTTAGTGTATCAATCACGCATTCTCATTTTCTGTATCTATCACACATATTCTCATTTTCTGTATCTATCACACACATTCTCATTTTCTGTATCTATCACACACATTCTCATTTTCTGTATCTATCACATATATTCTTATTTTCTATATTTATCACACACATCCTCATTTTGTGCATCTATCATGCACATATTCACTTCATTTTACTTTAGTGGATCCATCACACTTTATTATCTTTTGTGTATCCATCACACCTGTTCACTTAATGCATCTATCACACTTTGTGTTCACATTTTGTATATCTATCATACTCTGTTCACTTAGTGCATCTATCACACTTTGTGTTCACCTTTTGTATATTTATCATACTCTGTTCACATAGTGCATCTATCACACTTTGTGTTCATCTTTAGTGTATCTATCATACTCTGTTCACTTAGTGCATCTATCAGACTTTGTGTTCACCTTTAGTGTATCTATCATACTCTATTCACATAGTGCATCTATCACACTCTGTGTTCATTTTTAGTGTATCTATCATACTCCTGTTCACATAGTGCATCTATCACACTTTGTATTCATTTTTAGTATATCTATCATACTCTGCTCACATAGTGCATCTATCACACTTTGTGTTCACCTTTTTGTGTATCCATCACACTTGTTCACTTAGTGCATCTATCACACTTTGTGTTCACCTTTTGTGTATCCATCACACTTTGTCACCAAGTGCATCTATCACACTTTGTGTTCACCCTTTTGTGTATCTATCACACTACGCTCACTTTGTGTATCTATCACACTACGCTCACTTTGTGTATCTATCACACTACGCACACTATGTGTATTTATCATACTACGCACACTATGTGTATCTATCACATGCTCGCTATGTGTATCTATCACACGCTCGCTTTGTGTATCTATCACACTATGTTCGCTTTGTGTATCTATCACACTATGCTCACTTTGTGTATCTATCACACTATGCTCACTTTGTGTATCTATCACATATTCACTTTGTGTATCTATCACACGCTTGCTTTGTGTATCTATCGCACATGCTCGCTAAGATTGCATAATTTTCCTTACATCCTTTCTGCATGAGATGTAGTTTGGTTCGTATTCGCTTGCTTAACTGTTGCATTTATTTATTGCATAATTGTTTCATTACAGTATCCTTTGCATGATCATAAGTTATGCTCGGCTTTGTGCATTGTTCTTGCATTTTTCTTCCACCCTCGGGCGCATATCTTTTATCTGTATCTTGTATGCTTTGTCTAAGTCTTCGACCTTGTCAAAAATGGGTCGTCTCTGGGCTTTGACATTCACTCCCATTATTGTTATGACTTTCGAGTTCTGTCAAAGAGGGGCAACTGTAGACACCCCCATTTTTGACCGTCCTCAAGGACTTGGGACGTTATCGTTTTGAACACTCAATGATTATCCATGTTCGTGTTCGTCTTGAGTTCTCGGAGGTTTCGGCCCGCGCGCCTTGCCTCAAGATCTCTCAACTTATTGTTTTGTACTTGGTTGTAGACCAAGCACTTAGATTTTTACCTCTGAAGGGGTAGGAAATGGCTTGTTGGCCATCCCCACACCCCACCGGCCTTGGCATGTTGCCACCGGCCTTGTTTTATTGCTACCGGCCAAAGGTGTTGTGCCGGTCCGACAATGTTATTGGTTTGGCCGGCCATTATTTTGGTCAATCGGTCACTTTTTCTGGCCGAGACCCTTGTTTTAGCTTCTTGAGGAAGCTTGAACCTTTTGAACCCTTGTTTTTTAGCTTCTTGAGGAAGCTTGAGCCTTTTGAATCTTTGTTTTAGCTTCTTGAGGAAGCTTGAACCTTTTGAACCCTTGGTTTTTAGCTTCTTGAGGAAGCTTGAGCCTTTTGAATCTTTGTTTTAGCTTCTTGAGGAAGCTTGAACCTTTTGAACCTTTGTTTTAGCTTCTTGAAGAAGCTTGAACCTTTTTAGCTTCTCCAAGAAGCTTGACCTTTTTAGCTTCTTAGAGAAGCTTAACCCTTTGCTTTAAGCTTCTAAGAGAAGCTTGAACCCTTCTAAGCTTCCAAGAGAAGCTTGGCCCTTTTGCTCTAAGCTTCTAGGAGCAGCTTGACCCCTTTTGCTCTAGCTTCCTCAAGAAGCTTGGACCTTTGCACAAGCTTCTTGAATAAGCTTGGACCTTTGTTCCTCTATAAGAAGAGGCCTCTCCTTCTCCTTTAGAAGGGTTCCAAAAATTTTGCTAAGGCATACACATATCTCTCTTTGTCTCTACACTTAGGCTTAGAAAGAGTGAAGTTCTTGGCCCCTTTTGCACACCAACTCTTAGGCCTAACACCTCCATCATCAACCTAAGGATCTTGGAGGCCATTTTCAGAGGTTGAAGGTCTGGTTTTTTGGTCTCAAAGCCGCTGGTTTTGCTGAAGCTACAGGGTAACACACTATTCCCTCTTTTAAGCTTTATTTCGCTCCATCTTTTAGCCATACTTGCAAGCATATTTGGGCTTTGACATAAACTGAAAAAAGTCTTATTTTGAGCTCCTTTTGAAGTTTTTTTAAGATCACTTTTGTGTTTGGGGTTGTTTACCCCATCTTAGGCCTTGTTTGGCCTCTTTTTTGTGCCTTTTTTGTGAGCTTCGGGACCACCTTGTATTGGCCCTCCCACCACTGAAATCCAGAGGGATTTCAATAGTGGGGATAGTTTTTTGAGTTCCTAAGAAGGAGAGGGCCATCCCCTCTCCTTGTTGTCTTGTTTGTTGGCATTTGTGGCCTTACAAAGGAGCCCTTACTTGCATGCTTCCTAAGCTTGGTTCAGGCCTTTTTCAGTGAGTTTTAGGACCTGCATGAGCTCTGTCAAGAGCTGGTTTTGTCATATTAGATGTCCCTCTTGCATGTGTGGAACAACCCTCTTTATAGCCTATCAAAGGAGCCTATCATTCTTGCATGCATAGACTATATTTCAGTGGGTTTTTGGGGTTTATTTGGCATGACATACCTCTGAATTTTGCTGGTTTGGTAGCCACTTTATTGCCTCACATGCTTGTAGTGCAAATCCCCTTTACTAGCTTGTGTTGCATACTATTTTGGCCCTTGATTTTAGCACTTTTTTGGCCATGCCTTAAACTGATTTTGTGCATATTTTGGACTGCCTTAGCTCTGTTTTTGGGTCTCATGGTCGAATGATGTTTGTTTTGCATGCTTGTAGTACAATGTCCATGCTTAGCTTTGGGTTTCGAGGTCTATTGCATGCATATACTGAGGTGTTTTCATGTTTTGGGGCCATTGCACATCATATTTCAGAGCTTATGTGCATGCCATATTCCCATGTTTTCCACTCTTTAAATGCGTTTGCGAGTTGTGCATAAATGCCTCGTTTTTGGGCCATTGCGTGAGCTTCATTCCTATGCATGTTGAGCCATCATTTTTGGCCATTTTCCCACTGTTTCAGACCTGCCTATGGTCTATTTGGGGCTGGTTTTGTCATTTGTACATTGCTTTATGTACCTCTAGTGTAACCCGCTTCACTAGTTTCAGCATTCGAGCCATCTTGCATGCATTGTGTGACATATTTGCATGATTCGGGACCATTGTATATATATTTCAGAGCTGGAAAATGTGTGTTTGCATGCCATACTTCATCATTTTCCATGCTTAGTTAGAGTTGCATGCTGTGCCTTAGGATCGGTCCTTTGCATCCGTGCATGTTTGCATGTATTTCGGTTATCTCATTCCCATCATATGGCCACTGATGTGAGTGTGGCTGAGGTCCACTCATATTGGTGTAAGTCCATCTTGCATTTGTATATGCCATTTAGTTCATGTGCGCAGAATAGTCTTCGTAAGTGCATTGTGTACGCCATGTTATGTCACGTGCATTGTGTATGCCATTTTAGCCCATAGCATTGCGTATGCTAGGTTGCATGTTAGTCGCATTGTGTATGCCATCTCATTGCTTTGTGTTTGGAGTAGGGTTTAGTCTGAACACGGGAAACGAGGGACGTTTCGTACTCCAAGTAACGAAACGTGCCTCGATTCTCGGTCGCCGACACTCTTGACTGTCCATGATAGAGTTGTTGGCTTTACTTGCTTATATGTGCATTCATTTCACATCAAGTCGTACAATTCGACTTCTCGGCCATCATGCATCGAGATGCGTGATTGGTGGCACAAGGATCGAGGTCTACACTCCCTAGAGCTTGTGCAATGACGGAGAGAGTGGTCATGCACACATGTGTTGAAAATACCTTGCCATGCCCCTTTCTTGCTCTCTGTTACAGCAAATTGAATTCCAGCAGCAAAAACTAGTCAGCAGCCTTTAGAAGTTTTGCACAGTGTTCTAGGACCAATTGCAAAACAGAGGCAAATCGGGGCATCGCAAGGAATTTTCCGACAAAGCAACCCGAGCACGCATGCATCTTTCATCATTTGGAACAAGAGCTGAGGCAGTCCATTTTATAGCTTGCATGCTAGTTTATTCGCTTTTCTAGTTAATTTATTAATTAATTAGGGTTTTGTAATATTTAATTAGTTAGAGTAGTTAATTATTTATTCGGACTGTATTATTTATTCGGACCCTCCGAGAGAGGGCAATGTTGTAATAAATGTGCGTGTGTGTGATGCATGTCTTCCAACCCCACGTTTTTCTCCCTTTTATTTACCAGCTTATGATGGTTAGTTTTAGGGCACGTTTCAATTAGCATCTATATGTTCGCATGTTTGCATCATTCATTTGTATTACATGCACCGGGCTCAGCGCATCATACTAACTGCATTATATTCCAATTCCAAGTTGAATATGTGTTAGTTGTAGCATCTCATATGCCATTCTTAGGATAGCCGAGCCTATTTCTAGTTGCATTTTGCATGTGTTGCATTAGCCATCTTAACATGAACTAGGATCATGCATTGATTACTAACTAGTTTCTGTTTTGGCTCAGAGTACTCGGTAAGTGTTTATGCTTTAGCATCCTTGCATGCGTGTGGAGTGACTGCCATGATAACATGTTTACCATGAGGCTAACTGCTTATGTGATATACCTGCCTGAATGCCTGTGGGTGAAGGTTGGGATTATCTGAATTGGAATAATGTCAATTGACTGTGAGTTTTTAAGCCCACTTGAGAGTGGCAAATCATCTTGTTTTCTAAGCCCACCTGAGGGTGGCAAAATTCGCATTTTAGCCTACTTAGCGAGTAGCAAACCGTTTCAAAAGCAAACATGAGGTGTTTTGTTCCAATTCAGGCGATCCAATCTATACTTATATGCTATGTGCATCACGTAGTAAATCTAGGCTAATAACCGGAATAAGAGCATATAATATTTTCAAAACTCGATATCATGGTTAGTAGAGGCTGATCTTTGATCGGGCGAGCGGGGGTGCTCACAAAGTGACCTTCCCCAATTGTACCCAAGTTCCCGAGCCGAGGTAACTTTGGTGATGACGGACACGTTGGCCTTAGGCAAACAAGTCAGGGTTTCCTAAATTCTCCAAAATAAAATATTTTGGTGGCGAACTCTATATCTGGTAAAGCAGTCTATGTTTGACACTTCTTTCTAAAAATCTGTTTTTCAAAAATGATTTACCGGATTTTGACTCTTTGATGATTCATCGGTCTTGCATTGCACTCTGCGAGATTAGATACAGGACCGTGACTTTGAGTCCTGAACTGTAGTGAGCCTAATGAACAAAACGGGATTCTCGCCCGGGACGTTCGGGGGACGTCTACAAGATGCTAAATGATTAAGTTTCAGTCTTGTGGTAATAAAAGTTTGCACATCTGTTGGTTCCATCTCTCCCGGGCAAAAAGCACATATTGATGCGGTAAGATCTGTTCCATACTGGTGATTCCCTGTGGAAGACATCTCTGCATCTCATTGCCAGAGCTAATTTCATTGTTTCAGTTGAATGAAGTCTCACTCTCTTTTTTTTTCCCTTCTCCCTCCCTATTCCTTTTTTCTCTTCCTTTAGTTTGTTCATAAGCTTTTTATGAGTGACAAGACAATGTATGTGTTGGGTTACATGCCTGGGAAAACTGCAATCACTAGTAATTGGTGTTGGGTATACCTCCTTATTGGAGTGTGGGACCCAATTGGTTTTAGAAAAAGGAGTTAATTTAGTTTAGTATTAATTATAATATATTTTTTATATATTATATTTAATTTGTGGGAGACCCAATCCAATTTGGAAACAACTAAGGTTTGATAATAAACCCTAGATTCACAATATTTTAGGGTTTGTTTTTTGCTCATCCCGAGGTGAAGAGAACGGCTGCTATACATACTCCACTTTGGTGAAATCAATTATTTGGGGTGTGTGAACAGTGGAATTAATTTAGGTGGTTCTTTGCTTCGTTTTCGGTGTTGGTTTGGTTTGTTATTTTGGATCTTCTACAACTCTGGTTCTGAAGATTTTTGTTTATCTATTTGGTGAAGTCTTTCCTCTTGTTTATTTGTGATTATTTGGAATTCACCTAAGGATGGTTTTGTGAGACCATTAGTGTCTCGTTTGTAATCGTTTGGAACTTATTTGGTTGATAGTGGAATCGGATTTCGATCCCGTTGACGTACCTCACATTGAGGAAACCACGTAAAAAATCTTGTGTTACTTCTGATTTAATTTTTCCGCATTAATTTTTATTCCCATTGATTGATTTACTTGTGGGGAATCATAGATTTTCCCTAACAACTAGTATCAGAGCTTACGGTTTATTTGGGTCTATTTATTTGTGTAAATCAATGGAGGGGAATGTGGGTCATATGTCTAGCTTCAATGGAAGCAATTGGGTAACTTGGAAAACTAAAATGGAGGACCTATTATTTTGTAAAGATCTGTATGGACCTATTGAGGGGTGATAGTGGCAAACCCAAGGGTATGAAAGATGATGAATGGAATAGGCTTAATCAAAAATCCGTTGGTTGTTATCCGTCAATAGATTGATGACAGTGTGTTTCATCATGTTGATACTGAAACTTCAGCACATGATTTATGGGAAAAAATTAGAAGGCCTTTATGATAGAAAATCAGCGGGTTTCTCTCATTCGGAAGCATTTGTTGTGAGAGGCCGAAGCAAAACAAGGGAGAGGAGTAAGACTCCTCATGGTCGTGATCAAAGCCGTGACAAATCAAAAGATAGTTCTTTTTCAAAGAAAGACATTGAGTGCTATTATTGCCAATGAGAAAGGGGCACATGAAGGCGGGGGAATACCGAAAGCTCAAGAACAAGGAGGAAAAGGCGTGACAATAGTGTGGATAAGAAGCAAGAAGACACAATGACAATTACTACCGATGATCTCATGGCTGTTTGTGAAGATGATTGTATCAATTTTGTGGGCCAAGAGAGCATTTGGGTGATTGATTCCGGTGCTTCTTTTCATGTGATTTCTCGAGTTGATTTCTTCACTACCCTACACCGAAGGAGATTATGGTTTTGTTCGAATGGGTAATGAAGGTTTGTCCCAAGATTATTAGCATCGGTGATGTTTGCTTGGAAACAAATTTTGACTGCAAGTTGTTGCTTAAAGATGTGAGGCATGTTCCCGACATTCGCCTCAATTTGATCTCTACTGGGGAAGTTAGATGATGAAGGCTTCAACAACAAATTTGGTGATGGAATATGGAAGCTTACAAAGGGTTCTTTGGTGGTGGCTAAGTGCTAGAAGACTCATACACTTTATTCGAATGCAAGGAAAAATTTGTAAAGGTGTTGTCAATGCACTTGAAGATGATACTTCTACCGAATTGTAGCACAAGTGGCTTGGCCACATGAGTGAAAAGGGGCTGCAAGTATTGTTCAAGAAAGAGCTTCTACCCGATTTGAAAGGTACACATCTCAAAACTTGTGTTCATTGTTTGGCGGGTAAACAACATAGAGTTTTCTTTTCATAAAAATGTTACTTCTAGAAAAGAAAATGTTTTGGAGTTGATTCATTCGGAATGTTTGTGGTCCTTTAAAAGTTAGAACAACATGGTGGTGCACTTTATTTTGTTACTTTCATTGATGATTATTCAAGGAAAGTTTGGGCTTTTTCTATTAAAATCTAAATATCAAGTTCTAGAAGTATTTAAGCATTTTCAGGTCATGGTTGAAAGAGAAACAAGCAGAAATTAAAGTGCATCCGATCAGACAATGGTGGTGAATACATTGGGCCATTTGATGAGTATTGTCGCAGCCAAGGTATTCAGCATCAAAAGACAGTTTAAGAAGAACTCCTCAACAAAATGGAGTTGCCGAGAGGATGAACCGCACCATTGTGGAAAGAACAAGGTGTTTGCTTTCATAAGCTAAATTGCCAAGATCCTTTTGGGGTGAGACATTGAAGACAGCGGTTGACGTGATCAATTTGTCTCCTTCCTATCCTTTGAATGGTGATGTTCCAGAAAGAGTTTGGGACCGGCAAAGATGTGTCTTATGAGCACTTGAAAGTGTTTGGTTGCCCGAGCTTTTGTTCACATTCCAAAGGATGAGAGGTCCAAGCTTGATAGTAAGTCAAGACAATGTATTTTTCTTGGCTATGGGCGTGATGAATTCGGGTATAAATTGTGGGATTCGGTCGACAAGAAAATCATTCGAAGCCGTGATGTTGTGTTTCTTGAAGACCAAACAATTGAAGACTTTGGCAAAGGTGATCAACCGGAGCCAAAAACTAGTGATCTTATTGACATGGATCCATCTCCTTCATCTTCAGTTGATGATGAAAATGGGGGGAGATGTGCAGCCACCTATTGAAGAAGTGGAGGATGATACTAATCTAATGAAGTTGAGCCAGAAATGAGAAAGAGCATCCAACCTCAAGAACCGCCACCACACAATTTGAGTTTAAGAAAATCTACAAGGGACCGACAACCTTCAAAAAAGTATCCTCCCAATGAATTTGTGTTGATTTCTGATCAAGGGGAGCCTGAGAGCTACCAAGGAAGCAATTGAGCATGCAAAGAAAAGTGATTGGAAAAAAGGCCATCGACGAGGAGATGAATTCTTTACTTAAAAATCACACTTATGATTTAGTGAAGTTGCCTAAAGGGAGGAAAATTCTGAAAAATAAGTGGGTTTTTCAAATTGAAGAATGATAGGAAGAATCTGAGGTACAAAGCACGTCTGTTGGTGAAAGGCTTTGGGCAAAAGAAAGGCATTGACTTTGATGAGATTTTCTCACCGGTTGTAAAGATGTCTTCTATTCGGGGTTGTACTTGGCATGGCTGCAAGTATGAACCTTGAAGTTGAGCAACTTGATGTGAAGACCACATTTCTTCACGATAATCTTGAAGAAGAAATTTACATGGAGCAACCAGAAGGTTTTGTAGAGAAAGGGAAAGAGAAATTTGTTTGCAAATTGAAGAAAGTTTATATGGTCTCAAGGTAAGCCCCACGGCAATGGTACAAAAAATTTGACTGTTTCATGATGAATAATGGTTTTTCTAAAACCACTTCGGGACCATTGTGTGTTTGTGAAAAATTTCCCGAATGGCAAATTTATTATTCTTTTGCTTTATGTTGATGACATGTTAATTGTTGGTCAAGATTCTACCATGATAAACAGGTTGAAATTGGAGTTGAGCAAATCTTTTACTATGAAAGATTTGGGGCCGGCAAAACAAATTCTTGGTATGAAAATTGTTCGTGATCGCAAAGAGGGACTGATTTGGTTGTCTCAAGAAAGTTACATTGAGAAAGTTCTTAAGAGGTTCAACATGAATAAAGCAAAGTCAGTTGGTTGTCCACTTGCAGGTCACTTCAAGCTTAGTTCGAATCAATGTCCTACAAGTGAGAAAGACAAGGAAGAGATGCTAAAAGTTCCTTATGCTTCAGCAGTTTGGTTCTTTGATGTACGCCATGATTTGTACAGGGCCGGATGTTGCTCACGCCGTTGGTGTGTGGTGAGTCGTTTTCTCTCTAATCCGAGTAAAGAACATTGGGCAGCGGTTTAAAAATGGATTTTAAGGTATCTTCGAGGGACTTCGAAGGTGTGTTTGTGTTTTGGGGATGGTAAGCCGATACTTGATGGGTTTCACAGATTCTGACATGGCCGGGTGATATTGATTATAGGAAATCTACTTCGAGGTATTTGATGATTTTTGCAGGGGGAGCTGTGGCATGGCAATCCTAAATTACAAAAATGTGTTGCTCTCTCAACTACCGAAGCTGAATTTATTGCCATGACGGAAGCTTGCAAAGAAGAGTTATGGTTGAAGAAATTTTTGCAAGAGTTGGGTTTGAAGCAAGAAAAGTATGTGCTTAATTGTGATAGTCAAAATGCTATTCACTTGAATAAAAATTCCTACTTTTCATTCGAGATCGAAACACATTGATGTGAGATACCATTGGATTCGTGATGTGTTAGATTCGAAATTGTTGCAATTCGAAAAGGTTCACACAGATGATAATATTTCGGATATGTTGACTAAGACTTTGTCGAAGGATAAACATTTGAAGTGTCGAATTTTGGCGGGTGTGGTGTTGATATCTCCACCTAAGTCGGTAGGGGGGAGAATTGTTGGGATATACCTCCTTATTGGAGTGTTGAGACCCAATTGGTTTTGGAAAAAGAGTTTAATTTGGTTTAGTATTAATTATAATATATTTTTTGTATATTATATTTAATTTTGTGGAGACCCAATCCAATTTGAAAACAACTAAGGTTTGATAATAAACCCTAGATTCACAATATTTTAGGGTTTGTTTTTTGCTCATCCCGAGGTGAAGAGAACCGGTGCTTATACATACTCTACTTTGAGTGAAATCAATTATTTAGGTGTGTGAACAGTGGAATTAATTTGGGTGGTTCTTTGTTTCGTTTTCGATGTTGATTTGGTTCGTTATTTTGGATCTTCTACAACTTTGGTTCTGAAGATTTTTATTCATCTATTTGGTGAGGTCTTTCATCTTGTTTATTTGTGATTATTTGGAATTCACCTAAGGGTGGTTTTATGAGACCATTAGTGTCTCGTTTGTAATCGTTTGGAACTTATTTGGTTGATAGTGGAATCGGATTTCGATCCCGTGGACGTACCTCACATTGAGGGAACCACGTAAAAATTCTTGTGTTGCTTCTGATTTAATTTTTCCGCATTAATTTTTATTCTCATTGATTGATTTACATTGTGAGGAATCATAGATTTTCCGTAACAATTGGTGATACAAATGGTTATGAATTCTTGGGCTCAATAATCATCACCAATCCAAACGGTTCAGAGTTGTTTTATGCTCATAGTCATTGCTTATAAATAAAAAAATATATGCCATAAAACAAAGCTGAAAATGGTTCTTTGGCTTTAGGAACAGTTATCAGTGTGGCTTGAACTACTATATTTAATATCTAGGTTCTGGTTTTCAGCTGTGCTCCTTTTGTTCGACATGTTTCCCCCTGTCATTTGTCTTCCCCGGGGTTGGCATTTCATACAAAATTCAAATCTATGCATCAACTCACTTTTGGATTTTTACCCAAGGATGAACTGGGTGGTGGGAGAATATGGGCTTTTATCCAACCTGTAGTTTATTTGGTTATATTTTCTGTACTTGTTTTTCAATTTCTTCTTTTTGATTTTTTCTACTCTTTATTTTATGTTCTAGTATTGATAAAATTATCAGGAATTCTTTGATACAAGTTCTGATCGATATGTTAAGCATACAGGATATTCAAGGTAGGTGTTTTTTTTGCCAACCTGTCCAAACAACCCATGCAACCTGCCCTATTCTGATCTGACTTGAGCTTGGGGTTGACTAATGTTTCTTGTTCTTTGGGCATTCTACTATTTTGGTTTGGTTAGCCAGCTTGGTGCAAGGCTAGCTTTCAATCAGAGCTAATCCTCTGGATTTATTGTTCTGAATTAAAGTATGGTGATTGGACCCCCTGCCCCTAGTCCCCCCAGATTGTATTCTAATAAAATAATGGACAAAAAATGAATAGTAAGAATACACAAATCATAGAGGACTGTTCACAGCGTTCTACACAAATCAAAGGCTCTGGTCAGGTCGAGGTTCCACAAATTTATTTATTTATTTTTCCTGTAATTCTTTTTGAAAGATCCCACATTTATGATTTGAAATTTAGGGTTGTGTGTGCTTTGGCTTATTTTAGTCATTGAGGCTGAACTGCTGATTTACTACTGTGAATAGCTTATTTACAATTTTCTTCTTAAGAGTTGATGCATTTGCTGAGAGAAAAACGTTAAAGAAGATTGTTGTTTTTAGTTATCATGATGTCCATGGTCTTCCCTTGATGAAAGTTTATTATTTTTTGAAGAGCTCATGCAGTTAATTTGTGCAGAATTGTCAAGGGGATACGTTCAGATGTGTCAAATGTTGTTAATGCTGATGAGTTCGAATACAAAGATCCTGTTGATGGTTCCATCTCAAAGCATCAGGGTATTCGGTATCTGTTTGGAGACGGGTCACGATTGGTAAGGGGCCTCCTTTTGACCCATTCACTCTTCGAAATTCAGTTTAGGAACACTGGTAGATGACTGCCAGGGTCAATTAATTTCCTGGTTCTATCCACTTGGTTGTTAATCATTGTTGATACTACATTCTAGGTTTTCCGTCCTTTCCGGAACTGGCTCTGAAGGTGCAACCATTCGCCTTTACATCGAGCAATACGAGAAGGATCCGTCAAAAATCGGGAGAGATTCGCAGGAAGCACTTGGTCCACTTGTGAGACATCGCTAACAATTATCCTGGCAATTTGTTACTGCTCCTGATTATTTTTCTTGCTAACAATCTGGTGTGTTTGGTCACAGGTGGAGGTTGCTCTCAAGCTGTCTAAGATGGAGGAATTCACTGGCCGATCGGCACCAACTGTGATTACATAGATTCGTGATACTACACACAGCATCAGAATGTATGTCTTCTTGAAAATAACAACAAAGCATTTGCCTATTTCAGATCATGTATACCATCTACAACTATACTAGATGTATCCTACATATTATATGTATATTTTGCCATTCTGATGCCTCCTAT